>JADLZK010009813.1:0-61517 GCA_015847255.1 Hyparrhenia diplandra
TGCTAATGAACAACTCAATTGCCTCGGCTCGAAAGGAATGGAGAGAGAGAGAGGATGCTAATGAACAACTCAATTGCCTCGGCTGGTGAGTAAAGTGGATGAGGTGGAGGTTGGAGCTGGGCTTCTGCCTCCTCTCCTATGTGGACCATGTGAAGTGACACAAGAGGCCTTCTTTTGAAATGTTCCTCGCACTATATATGGACTCTTTCTACTATCCAATGGCGAGCGTCAACTGCTGCACTCACCGCCCTTGCTAGTGTCCTCGATCTTGCTTTTCTAAAAACGAATTAAGTACGAGAGCCGCATTATCCTAAAATAAGAAGTAGTCCCTCCATCCACAAAGAAGAGGCATTCTCAAATTCAAATTAAACTTTGACTAGAATTATAATAAATAAAAAAAAAAAAGTATTAACACTCATTAAATACAATAAATGTCGTTAGATTAGTTATTATATAATATACTTTCATACTAAATTTATTTGAAGACATAAATTTTAATAATATTTACTATAAACTTGATCAAACTTGAGCTAATTTGACCATTAGAATACCTATAATTGCATTCTTTTCTAGTCATAGGGACTAAATAAATATTTTTTTGGGTGAATGAAGTAAACCAAGACTAAAGCAGTACAACAAACGGAAGAGTAGAGAAAAGCCTACAACACCAACAAGTGCCCTACCAACAATTTTGTTGTGCAAAGCATTCCTTAGTGATCTATCTAATACAGCATTTTGATGGAGAGGCTCACATACCACACAAGATTCCTATTCTTCATTCGTTATTGTTGCCTCGTTGCACAAAGAAGAGACATCCACTACGCCGTTCTCCTTTTCGTCAATGCATGCAACCATCATTTGTCCCCTTTCTCTCGAGCTCAACCCCAATGCCGTGTTAGGGTATATGAATTGGGTTAGTGTTTTCTCCTTAGCCTTTGCACCGACATTAATTCTTGCCTTCAACGATGACCGCCAATGGAATTGATTAACAGAGTTTCCCTAGTGAAGACGTATCTGGTCTTTGTGTGATGGCATAAGTACCATCAGTTAAACATAAATCTCCTAAGCTTTTTATCTCGCTCTCCTTTGTTTGTAAACACTTGTTTTTATTTAATTAATAAATACCTGGAGGGGGCCTCGGCCCTCTAGTTCAGTCAACCCCTCCCAAGTTCAGGAATTTGGCCCTTTACCCTCATCAAGCTCATGGAGAAACGCAAATATTTAGCATGACTAATTGTTCTTAACTCGATTTAAAGTTTGTTTTGGTAACGCTGTCGCCGTTGAGTCGTGCTTTCGCCGACGCGCCCGCTGCCTACACAAGGTCTTCGCCCTGCTGATTGGGTCATCGTCATCGAGCTGCCACTACCCTCGCGGCCGCTGAGACTACTGCCGCCCTCGCATCGTCGCTGAGTGATACTCGCCGATGCGATGCTCCCGCACTGCTTCTACTGTCCCAGAACAACCACATCATGTCACTGTGGTTGGGGCCCTCTACCTTGTGCGTCCGGTACTGGCAACATCGGCACTTGCTTTTGGCCCGATGCATTCTTTGGATCCCGACAAATCGGCTCTGCCTCGGCGCTCGAGACTGATTTTCGCATCGACCCGACATCGACCCTCCTGTTCCCACCCCGTGCGCCCGATTGCGTGCGCCGCCTTTCTTCTACGTCTACGACGGCCTTGACAGCGGTCGTCGACTTCGGCATCACCTCCTCCACGATGACGCCTCGTGGCGTCTCCCGTCACCACCATGGCGCCCCTCGTGCGCTGCGGCTCCATCGACAAGGCAACCCGTCCACAACTTCGTCGACCGCGACCATTTTCAGCACGACTTCATCGACCACGACTTCTCGCCCTTCGGCTCGCCCTACGTCGACATCGACACCAAGGGCTATATGCATGAGTCTTGCCGGTTTTTCTCTCTCCGATTACCAGCGTGCGCCGCGCCAAGTTGTGATTGTGGGGGATGTTCGATTGACTTCATCTCCCGTCTCACCGTTTTGCGGTGCTCCAGTTGTGATTTGGGGAATGGTAGAGTATAGACTTATTCTACATGCATCCTATTCCCTAGTTGATCATAGACTAGGCATGTTAGGTTGTATGGCCAGCAGTGATCCGGCACATCTATCTATATATACATACATATTGTAATCACCTATATTCAATCAAGTATTCACTCTTGTATACAACTATCATTCCCACACTTTCATTTATTTCTCAACAATTCTTGCAACATCCCTTCCTTACTGCACAATTAAAGAGCCATTTTCTTAGCTAACCTTTATTTCTTCGTTTGATGAAGAATGTTCTATTTTAACTATATAAATATAATGCTAGCTTAACGCTGTTTTCTTAAAAGCAATTATTTTAAATGGTCGACATGATGTTTTGCAATTTTCCTTCCTTTGGGATAAATGAAACTTCTTGTATTTCTCCCTCAGTTTCTAAAACATGACGTATGTGAATGAATTGTGAAGTTGGGGGCAAAATTTGTTTTCTGAGAACCGTACATACGGAGCATTCGGTCCAGTTCGGCTCACACTTGGGCCGTTCTTAGATTACCAGCAACACAGGCCACACAAGCTCACAGGATATTGGGTTGGGCAACCCATCTACCTTTGGGCTGAGCGAACAGCAATGACTGTTCTCTGTTTCTCCAAAACAGAAAAAGAATTATCATTCCTCTCTTTAAACCATTTTCTTAATTTATTTAGGGGTTTAATAACAGTTTTTTAATAATAGATGATGTGTTGACAGTGAGATGTATATTCCAAAGGTCTCTTGGCTTAGAGGGGTTGGCCTTGATTGGCAATTGAAACTAGCTTATAAGGGCACCCACAACAGGTCGATATATAAGCTCTTCTTGGCAGTCAATGTGAGCCAAACCTTGCAAAATCGACTAGACCAATCTGTAAATTTGTTAGGATGGTTTACCTTTATCCATCAATATCATTTGAGAAATTTTGAAATATTGAATTGTAAATTATCAAAATTTTAAACATAATTTTTTAGGATGTACACGATTTCAAATGAAAAGTCATCAATTTCAAAACTGTACATTTTTATTATGAGTACTACAACTTTAGTATAAAGTTTGTCCATCCAACTTATGTGACACACCTGCTTTTTTTATGTGGGCCAAATTATCAAGGGCCTCTAGAAATGCCTCCATTTCTTAAGGCAACCTGAAAAGCTTGTCCACCTTTAAGGCTCGTTTGGCGGTACTTCACTTCACCGATTTTTTTTTGGCTTCAGCTCCACGAATAGCTCTTGTGGTGGAGCTGGAGCCATTTAATACCATATTTGTGAAAAACAACGTATTTATCATGCATGGCTGGAAGAGGACAATTATCCACTCCTTCCAGTATCAAATTGTAGTTCATTTTGGCTTTTCTAGATACATTGATTTTATTATGCATCTAGTTATACATACATAGTAAAAAAGAAATGAATCTAGAAAAGCCAAAGTGAACTACAATTTGGAACGGAGGGAGTATCATGCATGGCTGGGAGATGGGAGAAGCTACAATTTTTGGTTCCTCCTCACCGCAAAGGCATGTGAGCACTTTTCAGGGGGCTTTATAGGTGAAGTCATTCTTTTTTACCCCATTTGACACAAAATAGAATAGAGCCTTGCCAAATGGTGCCATATGATAATTTTAGAGGCAATTCGGCATGCTAGCCACCTCTAAAAATAGCAAACATGTCTAGAGGTGGCTACAAATCCCAACTCTTGGGCTGCATTGCTTAGAGCATCTCCAAAAGTTTTGCATTTGGGTTTGGCATTTGACAAAATTTGCCAAAAAGTTGAAAAACCATACTCCAATAGTTTAGCAATTGCATTTGGCAAATTAGTGATCTTTGGCATTTGACGGCATGAGCGCGCAAAAAAGCGCGCGTTCTCGGCTTTGGCAATCGTGATCGCGGCTTGCATGCGTGGAGGAAAAAAGTCCGGACGAGTATGGGGACTCAAGGCCAGGCCAACGACCTCTCCTTCCCTGGCCCCACTTTTTAAATTTGCCAAGCCCAAATTAGCAAACTATTGGAGGAAGGATGTTTTTAGATTTGGCATTTGCATTTCACATTTGGCAAATAGGGAAATTGCCAAATTATTTTTGCCAAAGCTCTTGGAGAAATCATTTTAAGAGGAAAGTTTAATAGAGTCGACTATACCCGAAAAGAGAGGCACCTCTAAAGATAGTTTATGCGGTATTGATTGATAGTCACTAGGCGTCAGTATCTGTTGAGAAAATAACAGTTTATAAGTACGTTGTGTACGTGTTTTTAATGAAGAGGTCAAAAGTGCCTACTCAACTACTCAAGATGGTGTTGTATCAACTTAATGTAATTATCTTAAGTAAATAAAAATGCTTCTTTCAATAAAAAAATTATATGTAATATGAAAGTGCGAGGTTAGGGTGATATCTATCTATAACTTCTATATAGGAGCTCCCCACTACGAATTCTTTGGGCTCCGACCTCTCATTTGTCCACGTAAATAGTAACTGAAACTTCACTTCCTCTTTTCTTTCCTGCCGTTTCCCACCGCTTGGCCTTCATTCCATGAACCATCATGACCACCTTCGGAGAGCACTACTGGATACTTGAATGCATGCATGTCAATTCACTACTGGATACTTGAATGCATGCTACTATTTATAAGCCTCTCCATCGCTTGGCCTTCATTCCATGAACCATCATGACCATCTCCGGAGAGCACTACTGGATACTTGAATGCATGCATGCTCTTCAATTCACCACCGCATGGCAGCTACTATTTATGGGAATAAATTGGGTGGGGGAGGTCCTCACCGGGAGTACCTCCTCCATTTTACTCTAAATAGAGAGATTAGAGTATAAAATTTAATATAGAGATTAGGAAATATAGAGATTAGGGTTTAGGGTTTAATATAGAGATTAGGGTATAAGACTTAAAATAGAGATTAGGATTTTGGGGCTTAATATAGAGATTAGGGTTCAATTTAGTGTGTAGGGGGCTTAATATATACTGATTAGGGTACAAAATTTAAAATAGAGATTATGGTTCAACTCATAATATAGATATTAAGGTTAAATAATTAATATAGAGATTAGGGTTCATGCTCTAATCTCTTAATATAGAGATTAGAGCAAAATGGGAGGAGGTCCTCGTGAGGACCTCCCCCCAACCGGTTCCCTATTTATAAGCCTCTCCATCCGTCTTCTACTCGGGAACACAAGTGCTCCTCATCCTCACCCGTCCACGGCGCCGTGGCGCAGCCATCGCCCCCGCCCGTGCCACGGCCTGGTGGTCTGGCCGGCGGCCTTCGCCACCGCGCGGCCCTAGGTGGCGCACCTACAGGATCTCCATGACCTGTCCAATGCCTCCCTCGACGTTGGACGACGGCGCAGCAGCTGGGAGGGGGGCGCGTTTGCGGCTAAGTGCTAATCTTGCGCGCGGTGACGGGGCTGAGCTCGTGCTACACATCGAGATCTTGCTCTTCTTCGTCATCCGCCCGAAAGTGTTGTGTCGTCATCCGCGGTGCCACACGATACTGCTGGGCCGCCATGCTCACCTCCGTCGGTTCACGCTGAGGAGGCCGGCGTTCTCCGCGGGCTTGCGACGGCGAGGAGCGAGGCTGTTCACCAGCTTTTGGCACGCCACCGCCCATGTCGGCTCCCAGCCGGGGAGCCAGGCTGCAGCCTGCGTGCGTGGTTTTCTAAAAAAAAAGGTGACTTGCTCATTGCATCAGGTCTGTATATAACACCAAATGATTCACTGTGTACGTGCCAACCTGCCACGACAATAAAAGTAAAACTGGGTGTTCATAATTCTCAATTTTTTTATCTTTTCGTTTTTGACCTGGAGAGTGAATCTAAGGAAAGCCGTGTGCAAAAATCCTGAAGTTTCAGTTTGAGTTTGGCTGCAGAAGCGATCATTGTATGATGGTGTGATTTTTTTTTTTTTTTTTTTTGAAATATATGGCCATCGGCCTACTTAGTTCAAACGATAAATTGTCTTGGGATGAAAAGTTTGCATCCATAGATGTGTGCGGATGATAAGTGGTGATCACTGGGAGCAATTGGTCATTCTAGATCTTCAATGGAGGAAGTATGTCAGCTGTCAAGGACCCAGTCAAATAAACAATTATGAGCCCTTCTTTAAAAATGTCGCACCATACATTGTCTGATCTTAATAATTTTTTGGGTTATACTCGGTATAGAACCTTCGCACGTTGGTCTTAAAAAATAGCTGTGTAGACTCAATACACTGTTATTTCAACTATCTGTAATAAACTCATATATCCCTATCATGCAGACATGATATCATGAAAATGTTCTTTATGATCATTGCATTTTCTTAATTCCTGCAGCAACGCGCGGGTGAGGTTCCCCTAGTATATAGGACAACAGCCGCAGATCGATGGCACTTTGAGACAAGATGATGATAGGAGAAGCTCTCGTTATGGGGCAAACGTGGAAGAAGCACCGTGAGCAGCTGAAACGGAAGAAGAAAACGTGATGGCTGATAGATGCAAAATGAAATGGATTGTCGTCGTCGGCCCAGAAGACCTTGTTGTGACTCATATCTTAACTCGTTGGAAATACACATTTGTTGTACTACCTATATTTTATCACTTCTTTTTCTCCTATATCGATCTCTCAGGTAACAACATGTAATTTTGCCATTGTTTGGAATTATCTCTTGTGATTTGAGTTGTACATTTAATCGTGTTAGTAACTGTAAGATTGTAATGAAACATGTAGCTTTTGTTAGTTCGGTCTGATTTCACTTATCGACAAACCAAACTTTTTTTTTTTTACTTTATCTAAGTATATGGAAAATAAAATAATATTGATTTTTATATCTCCAAACCCCCATTTTCACCCACCATGCTAACCCCTGGCATATGTGGCAACAGATCAGGTGGGAACTTTTCGAAAGCATATTCCAATTAGAGTAAAGTCCATGGCCGGTCCTCCAACTTGTGAGGGTGTGCCATCCCGGCCCATAAACTCGAAAGTGTGTTATTCCAGTTCTTAAACTTTGTTCGGGTTTCATATTCATCCAAATGGGTATGGATCTATACCCGCGTACTAACAAAGGATTTGATTGCTTGAAATAGAAGAGTATCAGGGGGTTTATAGAAGATTTCCTGGACACAAAAATTTCAAGAACTATTTATAAATTTTACAAGGGTTGTTATGAAAAAAATCGTCTTCCTCCTCTTATCCTGCCGTGAAGCCGCCGGTTCCTGGCTGCGTGGCACGTCGTCGCCGCGGCCCGCAGCCGCTGCTGGGCAGGCGCGGGAAGCCATCGCGGTGGCCACGCACGGCACGAGCAGCCACCACGGTCGCGCAGACACTCGAGCAAGTTGGCGCGGGCGAGTTGCCGCCGCTGCGCTGCACACAGGGGCCGGGGAGCCGTCGCTGCCGCACAGGCACACGCATGAGCTGTCGTGCAGAATCTTGTGCTTCTCAACGTGTACTTCTCTGGCGTTGCATTGGGGTCATTGCCGCCCTCGACGTCATAGTCGTTGACGAAGAGTGTGGCGTCCGGGTCCAGCTTTGCCGTATACTTGCCACTGCCATGGTGAAGTGAATCTGACTGTTCATTCGTGGTGCGTATTACGTTGGTTTTGTTGGCCAATGCAATGCAAAGAACGAGCACATCGTGTGCGATGCCTGCCGCGTTCACATCCAAGGGACTTGCCCGTCCTGCCGCGAGCCCGTCGAAGCGAGATCCAGTGCCGGGCGCTGGAGAATGCCATCGTCGGCATGGTCGGCCCCTGCGCGTTCAGCAGCCATGGGTGCGGACGCAGGTGCTCAAGCTCAAGGACATGGGTACCACGAGGCGTTCCTCTGCCAGCACGCGCCGTTCGCGTTCCCGTTCCAGGCCAGCTGGCTGCGCCTACTCCTACTCTGCGGCGTCCGTGCTGCTCCACATCCTGGACGCGCACGGCCTCGATGTGGCTACCAGCTTCACCATCGTCGGGTCCTTCACCGCACCGGAGCTTGAGCAAGCACCGCTGCCGTCACGGGCCAAACAGCGGCGTGCCGACGAGATGAGATAGAGTTGCACGTGGGTTTCAAACCCATTTGGATGAATATGAAATCCGAATAGAGTTTAAGGATTGGAATGACACACTTTCAGAGTTCGAGGACCAGGACGACACACCCGAACAAGTTCAATCTAGTTATACATGTTACACATTGTAAACATGATGACTACTTTTTTATGTACACTTGTGCCAAAACAAAACAATGTACGTAAAACTTTAGAACAGAGGAGAGCACTTGACAAACACGCAAGTGCGGTGATCGACTTGTGCCACTCCAAATTCGTCTTTTATTATAGTGGAATAACTGCTAGCTAGATTTCCGCTTATATTCCGTAATAACTAGTAGTGTGGGTTGACGACGAAACACTTCTCCCTGATCTCTCCCCTCATCGCCGGTGAGCACCTGGACCTTGCCCATCTTGACCATGGCCTTGGCGAACTTCACCTGCCATGCCTTCTCGACTGCGGCGTTAAAGTGGACGATCCCGGCCGTCCAGGGGCTGTCGAGCAGCGTCTTGTCGGAGACGAACAGGCCCTTGTGCGCCAGCACGTTCTTGAAGTACTGGCTATCAAAGGTCGCCGGCGTGACAGGGTCCTGCGGCACCACCGTGGGGTCCATCTGGTCGCCGCTGGACGGCCACGGGCACCGCATCTTGAGATGCTCGGCGTATGCCGGGTCGAGCGACGGGTCGGTCCGGCCCAGCTGGCCGCTGAAGTTGTAGAGGCGCTGCGTGAAGGACGAGCAGTGGGAGCGGCCGATGGTGTGCGCGCCGGAGAGGGTGACCATGTCGTCGGCGTTGAGGCCCTTGCGCTTGAAGCTCTCAATAAGCTCATCGACTTTGAAAGTCGGGGCGGGGACATTGTCATCGAGCACCTCATCCTCTCTGGACACGCGGCCGTCACGACGGCCCGAGGGGACCTTATAGTCGAGGCCGCCGGCGAGGTAGGCGCCATCACGGGCCGCGAACGCGACGACGTCGGCGCAGGAGACGGTGCGCGGGCAGTGCTCCTCGAGGACGGCCTTGGCGTCGTCGACGACGTCGAAGCCGCGCATGCTGGGGTTGTTCGCGACCGAGTCCTTCTCGGCTTTGTTGCCCGGCGTGGAGTTGATGAGGATGGAGGCGTCACAGCCCCGGACGAAGCAGTCGTGGAAGTGCATCCGGATGAGTCCTGCGCCGACGCCGGGCTCACGGGCGATGCCGCGGCGGACGGCGTTGCGCACGGTCTCTTCGGCTTGTGGGCACGACTGCTTGTAGAAGCCGACCTCCAGCGACGACGCGTGGTGCGAGTGCGAGGCGTGCGCCGTGGACGACGCCACCACGATGACGAGGGCCGCCGCCCATGCAAAAGCCAGCCACGTCGAACTCATGGGCACCAATCCAAGACACCAACAGTGTGGACTGTTGTTGGTGATTCAACTTTGTTCTCGAACGAGATGGTGATCGATCAAGAGTACAACTTTGTGTAGCTGCTGGATGTGTATTTATACATACAAGGGAAGCTACGTGGCATTGTGTGTAGTAGTTGGGGGATAGCGTGTGCATGGACGCATTGCGTTTGTGTACCCAGTCATCAACATATGTTAAGACCCAATCCTTCATCCATGCATAGAACATCTTTACCTTGTTCAAATCAATATTATCCCACGAAATTAAGAGCCGCTCCGCGTCAGTGGACTGAGTTTATATGGCTACTTGATTGACAAGTTATGATATGGAGTGAGAAGCCACGAAATGTGCCATCAGTCACCATCTACCAAATGCTGCCCAGAGACTTTGGGTTAGTATATATGTCATAATCATTTGTTAGCAGAGTTGTTTGGAGAAAAGGATGCATCAAGGTTGCTTGTGGAAGTTCAAAGACGAAGTAAACATTATGGGAATTCATATTGACACGGTCTATCAGATGGGATGACCGGGGATTGTATGCAACGTGGATGAATGTTAGTTCTTTCCCAGGTATGACATGAATGCTGTGACTATGTCCTGTTCTTGGTTAATTGGAGCCCCTTGCAAAGAGCCAAAGATCAAGCCCCTGCATGGAATCGAACAACGCGGTCTCACCATACTCCCTAGTTGAAGGCCTTATGGTATTGTACAGGATTCAACTCAGGCTTCTGTGCCACCTGAACAAGGACTTTATTAGATAGGATAAATCAAGAGATGACTATAACTGGTGTAAAAGAAAATTTATGAAGTTCAAGGATTAGACAAATAATAAGTCGGTTTTATGGCTATAAATAAACATGGTATACTAAAGCATAATTCAGATTCAGATTTACAATTTCTAGCAATTACCAGATTATCGTACCATTCAAAGAACACATATGCAGCACTAAAATTTCATACTGTGAGGCGACCTTTATTTTAGTCCTGTCCTATTTGTTCATGCTCATCAAATTAAAAATACTTTTTTTGTGCAAAGCTATTACTATGTTATATCAATTCATTCACGCTTCAGTTCGTTCATATATGCGTAAGAAGAAGCCACATACACATACAGGTGCAAATAGACCCGGATGCAATCTCGTCGTCCTTGTTTTATAGAAATTCAGAGAAGAGCTAGTGACAAAGTGTAGCAGCATTTCAAATCGCACCTATAGTATACCTTGTCCATATGGCTGGATTTTGCACAAGATGTAACTGGATCTGGTGCATATGGAAAACATCTCTGTATTGACAGCCTTGTCCTCAAAGCCGAAGCTCCAGAGATGCCCTTGCAGCTCCAACACACCCTCCCACAGATGGCTCTGGCGCGAGAACGCGCAACGAGGCATTGGTCCAAAGCAAAGGTCTCCAGCAGACTGCGGCATTCACTAGTACAAAAGTTTACTAAGAGAACGCCCCCCTTTTTCATTAGGGGCGGTTTATGTTTTGAGCCGCCCCTACGGTGAAAACGCCAAACGAGCCGCCCCTATAGTGACTACATTAGGGGCGGCTGGTGTTACGAGCCGCCCCTACTATTATTAGGGCGGTTCAATCACCAGCCGCCCCTAATGTGAAGTCACAGTAGGGGCGGCTCTATATTGAGGCGCCCCTACAGTGAGATCCCTAATTTTGAAACGAGACACTAAAAATTAAAAGTAAAAACGACCTCGGATGAAAAAACTTCCTACATATGAAATGTAGATATCGAAAAGTTATGAAACTTTGTAGTTGACAACTTTTTACTTTGAAATCATCTAGTCATGCAAAAGTCGTGTTCGAATGTCTCAAATTTGAAATTCGAATTTCGTAAACGACCTCGGACGGAAAAACTTCCTTCATATGAAATGTAGATCTCGAAAAGTTCCTTCATATGAAATGTAGACCTCGGACGGAAAAACTTCCTTCATATGAAATGTAGACCTCGGACGGAAAAACTTCCTTTATATGAAATGTAAATCCACTGGGCTACCTCACCTCAGCGCTCCCACATCACTTCATCTTTATCGAGTACTTTTTCGCACAACGCCGCCACTGGGTCCGGCGCCGCCGCCCGCCGCGGCTGAGGGATCAATCGAATAATACACCAAACCTTACATCATTATAACTCACTTGTCCTCCTATCTCTCATCGTAAACTCTCTCTTTTGAGAAACTCTAACAAGAAGAACACTCTTAAGAGTCTTGATGGACATAGGGCTCAACACCCGAATTAAGATAAATCCTCTCAATCACTAATTATTAGCCATGGTTACGAACTCACTAACAATTCAGTTGTTGTGCGTGTGTTCGATAATCTTCGCAGCGGCTCATGTCGCTACCGACGCCGAGATCGGAGGAGGTGCTCGCAAGAAGGGCGGTGTTCGCTTCTTTGACAAGGCCGTCTTCGTGAACGTCACCTTCATTCTAGGTTAAGTGGAGTGGTGTCCGAGAGGGCGAGTGTATATGCATATGGGAGGAATTGTAAGAGCGGCTAGCATGCATGAGGCTCATGTGCTCGTAGATAACAGTAGTTGATGAGGTCATCCCAGCCATACATGCTTCCTCACGTGTCAACCCTTCACCAGCCAACATAAAAGATACAAATCAAGTGTCATTTCTACAAAGTCGTGCCAATAAACTACAAGAGCAGGTGAATTCAACCCTAATTGATTATTCTTCAATAAATCTAAGAATGTTATACTACCTAAGTGTTCTACTTTGGTTTTACTTAGATATAAACAAAGAGGAGGATGAAATGGGCAAGCAAGACGGGATCAATGAAGTGCAAAGCATACCAAAGCAAAAACGGACTAGTTCGGTGACAAAAACGGACCAGTTCAAGAAACGTTTATAACTTTTGACTCTTAAAAGTTATGAATGTGAATGAGCACTTCTATGAAATCTTTCAATAGTGCATATGGCTGTAAGTTTACATTTAACTTCATTAGACATCATGTTGTAAATCGATTTTATGTTTATGCACTTTGCATAACATATGACAAACTTGATGAATTAAAGTTGAATAAAATGAGTAGTATATCTTGTGAACTGTATTTTTCTGAATTTGAGGTGAAAGATTGCTTAGTTCTTTCTATACACAAGCACAAATGTTTTTTTTTTTGTTTCTCCTATGCTCTATCAAAAGAAAGAAACTTTGTAGAAACATGTCATTCTTAGTCAACCAAAATTCTTCCACCCAAATTCAGAATCATTGAATTAGAAAGGTATGTCTCTGAACATTTGAATGAGTTGTGCAATAAGAATTTTTACAATTCCATGAATGTTTCATTTTTACTAGTTGATATGATTTATCTCAATAAGATGAAAGAAGATAACATGAATCACATATGTGATCTAAAGGAAATACTTGTGCTACCATCTTATAACCTATTTTCTAGCTCACAAAAGTTGAGAAAAATTTTCTTTCATGAAAAAAGATGGCAAGAAGAAATAAAATGTTATAAGAATTATCATGTACATCCAACCTCTAGTTTGTCTAAACCGATTTTATTTGAACAAAAATCGAGGATGAATTTTCTTGAAGGGAGGGAGGATGATGAGGCCATCCCAAGGACATCAACATTCACTCTATATTCTAAGTATCAATTCAAGGTGAAAGCTAAACTTAACTCTAAATTGTTTTGGTTTCCATATTCAGAACTGCTACTTGGTTTATATGACTATAGATTCAAACACCTAGCTGTGATGGAATAAAAAGATTGTGATGTTGTCGTGACAATACACATAGAGAGCCTAACACCATTCTTTGGCTTAGAAGAATCGAGTCGAGGGTGACTCCTTTTCAAGAGGGGGATGATGATGAGTACATCCCAACCATGCATGCTTCCTTAAGAGTCAACCCTTCACCAGCCAACATAAAAGATACAAATCAAGTGTCATTTCTACATAGTCGTGCCAAGAAACTACAAGAGCAAGTGAATTCAATCCTAATTTATTTTATCTTCAATAAATTTAAGAATGTTATACTCTTTGTTGACACCTGTTATCCTATACTTTTATATGTCAACAAGAGATGAAATAAGGACATAAATTGAATATATACTAAGTTTAGAGGTTTATACTAATGAATTCCACGAGTTTTGGTGATTTATGTATTTCCAGGGACTTAATAGATAAATGCAGAGAAAGATGGAGAAAGTTCCGGAATATACAAGACATATGATGACAAGACTTGACCGTGAAGCAACTCAACCCGAAAAGTGAACTAAAACGTTCTAGAAGGTACCAGAGGACACCAGAAGGAGCCAGAGGCCGAGGTGGCATGCCACCCTGGCGGCCGCCAGTGCCAACTAGGCCGGCCGCCAGGTGGGGCCAACATGTCAGCCTCAGACTTCTAGGTCGGTTTACAACCGACTTTGTGGTTGTATCTACACCGTTGTTGAAGGTCGGTTTGATCCAATGGTCATCGTTCATCGCCAAGGCCTATATAAGAAGACCATCTGCCCCCAGGGTTAAACCCTAACTCATACTAGTTCATTGTAATTCATTATCAACCAAAGTCAGGCAGAAGTAGAAGAGAGTTTCTCCACCAGAGATTAGAGTTAGCTACTAGTTCTAGTTCTAGTTCATCTAGTTCTAGTTCATCCAAGTTGATTAGCAGACAGATACAATTAGAGCTGGGTGTGCCTACCCAGAGTTCTCGATCTTCAAGTTTTACGGTATGAATTATCTTGTATCTATGACTTTGCACTTTATTAATAATATGTGTTTGTTTGCTATGTTCTTACTTTATTCTAATAGTATGATTGATATAGATGTAGTTTATGATAGATATATGTATCTATTCGTAGAGCGCCTAATTCAATACTCGAGTGGGTTAGGTGGTAAAGATATTTATGTAAGCGTGGTGCTTATATATGATTTACCTGCGAATGCACCTTATATTCCGGGCCGTGTGGTAGATCGCGGAGTGACAAATCTGTTGAGTCCTTTGGAATCCACCCTCCGTCTATAAGACAAGTGGACATTGATTATGGGGAATATCTTGTTTCGCTCTTGATTTTCCTTGATAGTCGTCCGGATACATGATCTAGAGTCTACTATGCTATAGATGATAACATATGCCTTAGAGTAGATGTAATGACTTAGTAGATTAAATGCTATAGATGAATTCTGTCTCTTAAAGTAGTCCAATGTTAAGTCTAACTTAGTAGTTATTCTCTCGTCTCTCGTGTGTGATGCCTCCGCCTTTATTTATCATTATCATATTATTATCATTATTGGTTTACCCTCGCTAAAGTTAGCACTAGTAACAGAATCTCTCATAAGTATGCCATTTATTAATTATGTTTGTACCCACCTTTCAACTATTCCTCCCTCGTGGTAGAATATAAATGACAAAACACGGATTACTCCCGGTGAAATGCTACGATGGTATTTATATCTGTGCGCTTGCGGATAGACTTTTTATTATTTTTAATAGATTGCAAACAACACATATCACAAGTATCACCTATGCATTTCCTAGCATTACTGCTGGGGATGACAACCTAGCACATAGTAGTGTTAAGAGATGAACCACACTTGAGTATCTTTTGACGGCTTATAGCCCGAGGTGAGATTAACTCCACCTTATGTTATAGTGACGTTAGATTTACCAACAACTACCTAAGTGTTCTACTTTGGTTTTACTTAGGTATAAACATAAAGAGGAGGATGAAATGGACCAGCAAGACGAGGATCGAGTGAAGTGCAAAGCATACCGGCAAAAAATAGACTAGTTCGATGACAAAAACAAACCAGTTCAAGAAACGTTCATAACTTTTTGATTCTTAAAAGCTATGGATATTAATGAGCACTTGTTTGAAAGCTTATCAAGTCTAGTTTCCAATGGCACCGGAATTGAACCATTTGGATGCTTTGTTGCAAGTGTAGACTGCTATGAAGCTCAACAGTCAGCATGAAGTCCAAGTTTCCGTGCAAAACTGTACCATTCTACAATGTGTCGTCGTGCGTGGTATACATGGTTGGGTAGATAATGAAGTTAACTTTCCAACGATCCGACGGTGGACCTTTTCGACTTCCCAATAAAAATTTATTGCCAAATTCTTGAAGGCTGCTCGAGAAGGTCAACACCGTGCGAGGCCACTTCTCAAGTCATTTCGTGGAAGTCTTTTCATCTACTTAGACTTTTCATTTCCAACTCAAGTTTATACCTATCTAGCAGGATTGTTGCTAGTATAAATACCCCATTGCTCCATAGCAAATGAAGACTTTTGATAATGAGAATATGAACCCCTTTGTTTAGCCATGAGCTAACAAAACTTGAGAGAAATCTCTGCCCCTTTGCTCTTGTGTTTTCCTCGCGGAGATTACAGTAAGTGGCCGCGTCATCGGCACCCAATCCGTTCTCCTGGTCTTTCGTGTCTAGGTTGCATAGGTTGGTTCTTTGTGAGTGTGATTGGGTGAATCCTTGGTTCAGGCTGCCGTAGAAGACACGGTGGTCGGCTCCTTATGCGTGTCGTTAGGTAGCACTAGTTATATTTGCTTGTAGCAAGTTATCGACTATTTTTCGACTAGTTATCAAGATCGGAATTCTACGTTGTGAAGATCGGGACAACGACCTTCATCGATAGTGCTCCTTAGGGCGTTTGCAATGGTTAGCTATTTGGCTACCTATATGTGATGTGGCAAGAAAACAGTAGGAGAGAGTAGTCACTAGCTACGTGCAAATAGGTAGACTATTTCATTTAGCCCAAAAACATGTGAGAGGAGCATGTAGCTCCAATAATATAAAATAGTCTTTACTTTTGTCTCTCACCTCTACATCGGTGGACTACATAACTGTACCCACAACTTGACCCGACGCTGAACATCATGTTGGGGTCACGGCTTAGGGCGAGGCGCCCCGCTACCACCGGCGGGAAAGACCTCGTCGTCGACCTAGATTTCAAGACGCCGCTATAGCTGGACAGCCAGTACTATAGAAACGGGGGAACTGACGAGGTGGTGTTCGGGTCCGACCAGGGGCTCGGTGACCACAGCAACACGACGACACTCGTCGCGTAGTACGCCGCCCACCGGAAGCTCTGGCCGTAGAAGTTCGCGACTGCCATGGTGAAGATGAGCAACATCGAGGTGCTCACTTGACCCCCAAGCCGAGGCCAGGCTCAAGTGCAACAAGGTCAACGCGATATGATCTCATAGTGGATTCAGTATTCAGCTAATGCATGCAGAGGGAATTCGTTCATGAACGTAATAAGCAAGAATTATATATATCACATTAGTAAAATGATATGAAGCTAAGTTCAAATATAGAGTCTTAATTCATGAAAAACCTAACGGAGACACTCACTAATCATTCATTAAGTGTTGGACAATTTTCAAGCTTAAAAAATCTCCGGACACTAATACATATACATGTGCAAATAAACCCAAGATGCATTTGTATCGTCTTTGTACAAATTCAAAGAAGAGTTAGTGAAAAAGAGGACACAAGGAAAAGTGGGTCAAAAAATTAATTGAGAACTCTCAGCTCTTTCTCCCTTTTATAGGGAAGGTGTGATGTGTTGTTCTCTTTATTACCAATGGTGTTGTTGTTATATGCAAAAATGCCACTAAAGGCTTAGAAATGGTTCTAACTGGGCTTGTATTTACAATGAATATCATCGAGTGCTACAAGGACCTCTAAACATTATATGATGAACTCCCTAGTTGTACAACTAGGCCTGAAACATAACAAGGGAGTCACCAACATATAGCACACCCCTAATATAGATCGCGCCGACCACTGTATATGTCCCTCAACACGGATCGCTTTTTGACCACTGTACATGTTTTCTCCATATGGTTGGGTTTTGCAAAAGATGTGTGGGAGAAACAAGATTTTATTGGATCTTATGTATATGGAAAACATCTCTATATAACTATATGTGACAGTCTTGTACTCAACACCAAAGCTCCAAAGATGCCCTTGCAGCTCCAACACACCCTTTGCACCTTCATTCTCTATCGACCACAATGTCTTTGCCATTGTGATTGGCACCATGACAGTCAGTATTCGACGCCTCGTAGGCAAAACCGAGAAGACGCCGAGAGCACGGCTTTGTTGCTTGATGCTACTCCTAGCCATCAAATCGTCACCGTCGGTCAGGAATTTCACGGCGTGAATGGGAACATTCGTGCCTTCCTTGTAGTGGCGAACCCAGAAGGTAGTTCAGGTGGGCACCAGATTACCCTAATATATGATCTGGCCTAATAAAGATGTACTACCATGAAATCTGGCCCAATAATGAAGACTAGACCCTAAATTCGCCAATTGGAATGGAATGTGGATTTGTTGAAAATTTGTTGTTATTTTTTTCATGAAACCGAGGCATGAATAAATCAAACATTCCATTTCTTTTTCGCAAACATGATGCAAAAAAACCCAACATTACTTTTGAATTTGAACCGGTTTATTAGTTAATTTATAGCCCGGTGACAAGCATGAGACAATTTTTTTGACTAGGACTACCACCCTAAATGTAGATCCTAGATTCGCAACTGCTCCCTTTCCAGAAATGCACTTGCCGAGGTGCATCTCCATGCCCCTGGACCGCCAGACGGTGCTATAGAGGTAGGAGTAGAAGAGGAGCAGCAGCGTGTACAAGCAGCTGGAGGAGTGGCCCAGTAGGCTCTTGGACACCTTCCTCTGCATGACGTCGCCTCCATCATGGCGGCATGTCACTACTAACAATTGATTTTGCGAGACACCCCCAAATATTAACCGTGATGGGCATTTGTTTTGCCCGCCATGGTGAAGGGTCGAGATGGTGGACTAGGGGGGTGTGAATAGTCCTTTCTAAAACTAATCGAACCCAAGACTTCACCCCTCTATCTATGACTCTAAATCACCAAACAAAAGATCCTACACAAGAAGAGTGAGTGTGATAATCCTAGCTTGAGCTCCTAACTGTTTCTATTGCATGGTCACACAAACCTAAGCACTAGTACTTCAAGCACAGGTGAGCTCCTACACAATTCTAGTAAGCACAAGCACAAAGCCCCTAAGCTCACTAGATGCACAATAGACAAGGCAACACACGCCTAGCCCAAAGGCTCAAATTACTTAGCAACACAAACTAAGTAAAGCAACTAAACAAGCTACACAAGCAAGATAGTTACAACAACACTACTCAACCACAAGCACAATATATATATGAATGTAAGAACAAAGCTTGTGATGAAGAGATTGCAAACCATCGCGAAGTGTGGACACAAGATGACACCGGTGATTTTTTACCGAGGTCTCGGGAAGTTTGCCAACTTCCCCCTACTCATCGTTGTGTCGACCAACACCTTGGTGGTTCCATGGTTAGGTGATTCACCCACTTGATGATTCACAAGCTTAATGGTCGGTGCCAAATCCCACGGTGGGAGCTCGCAAGAATCACTCACAAGATGGGAAGCCTCAATCCAATCCCTCAGAGGGTGTAACATCCCTGATTTCCACGAAGGGAAATCCACAGAATGAAGTATAACACGATGCTCCCTAAGGATCATTCCATCACATTATCCGAATTACAGTCGAATATAGAGTCAAACTTCGAATAAAAAGAATACAAGTAGAAGGGTTTACAATAGTACATCGCCACTTGGCGGAAACAATCAGAGTGAAGCAAAGATCTAGAACAAAGCATCAAAGATTGGAAGCTAGTCGCGGAAGCATCATCATCATCATCCATCTCCAGCTTGAGCGTAGGCATGAGACCATCTAATCCTTCTAATTACTGTGAGTCAAGAAATCTGCACACCGCCAAAAATGTGCAGGCCATGGTCAGCACCGAATGAGCTTTGGTGGAAAAATAAAATAAGGTATCTGGCGATCCTAATATTTGGCTGTGGTTTGCATCCTTTGCGCATGTGAAGCAACAAAGTAGTAGTAAATTCAATATTATTAGTTCCAATTACAATTCCCATCCCACCTCACCTGTTCTTCCCAAACCATCACCAAGTACCACACACATCTCACATCTCCCACTATCACTTAGCGACAAGACAACTCCAGCTCCTTCTATCTTGCCTAATCGGCTCTCAACCGTACACCCCCACACACAATCAGTACTCCCAAGGTAAGAAGAGAAGAACACCTCTCCTACTCGCCGAAAGCAGTAACCGATGGGGTAAACCCAACAAGTAAGCCGGCGCACACCTTTAGGTTGTCCAGGCTCAAAGGCCGGCGCATACCTATAGGCAGTCCAGGCCCAAAGTCAGATCCATGCCCGAAGGCAGGGCAATACGTATTGATTTAACCTCTGCAGAGCGTGTACACAAGACCACCCGATCTCCATCATCGATGCCCTAGGAGCACCTAGGAAGATCCCGGCTGCCTTCAAACTAGCACGATGCCACCCTACAACTCAGCCCTGGGACACTCCGGATGACCACCGGCATGCCGAGACCGTGAGACGCAGCATCGGGCCCATCGGGGATACTACGCTTCTAAGGGCAATGTGGCGCGTGACCACCAACATCTCCCTACACTATCTCGCTAACAACCTAGTAGTAGTGGCACCGCCTAGCTGGGTCGGACTACTCGCCCCCGCCCATTTGGGGGCGAGTGGTGAGTACCGTGTTCCCATGATTCTATCCCAACGATACATCGGTCCTTAGGTTGACCAGACAAGACATCTTCTCAACTTCTGTGCACTGAATGGCACCCGGCCTAGGGCTTCATTCCACAAAGGCATTCCGCCCCAGAAACTCTCGGGAAAATCACCATGTACCTGCCGCAGGTACCTTTCACTTAGGGATGCCCAGGTTGCACCCCCTCGGCAAGACTCGTCCTCTATGACTCGTCGTAGATCGTGTCCGGCCGCACCACCACACACCCAAGACACACGCAGAGTCTCACTCACTAGGTATCACGAGTCACCAAGTATCACCAGGAACCCGGCACCAAAATTCATCGTCCGGCACATTTACTCCGGTTTATATATATAACGTGAGATATAACCAGTGCAAGCAAGCAGGCAGGAAATATATAAGTGCGAGCGCAAAGCTGGGTAACTGGGTGGATGGGTTTCAATCAAGGCAATCAAGGCTCAGGCAAAAACATGCATCATATATACTAGCAAAGGAGTAAAGTAAAAGCGCTAGCATATCTACTTGCAATGTCTAAATAGGATCCTGTACTAGTAAAGTGCTGCCATGACACCTGTGATGTCGAGGAAGTAGTGGTACTAGTCTTCGTTAGTTGGTGTAGTCGTACACCGGGTCGTCCTCCTCAGGCAGCTCCTCCTCCGGGACTGAAAACGTAACGTAGAGTCACGATAAGCAACTCCTATAGAGGTCCAAAAAGAAGCAAAATATCCAAAAAGATCCAAAAAACACTCATGGATAACCCTATGATGTAGAGCTTGAAATTAGAAAAATTTGGACTCTTGTTTCATAATTTTCTGACATCGTATGAATTAGTTATGAATTTTCTAAGTTTAAATCAAATTATGAAATTAGAAAAAAGGCTGGTTTATTGTGGAGCTGACACGTGGTAGGCTGTGATTGGCCGGCTGATGTCAGCATGACGTCATGCAGGTCCAGCGGTAGCGATGTATGACAGGTGGGGTCCAACAAAGTGTGGTCACTGACCGAGGTAGGACCATGTGGGTCAGGTCAATGGTCAACGTTGACTAGTCAACTTTCATTGGGCCGAATATGGGCCTGGCATGGGCCGAACATGGGCCGGGTTGGGCCGCCTGGCTCGGACACGTGTCGCATAGCTAAGCAGGCCACGTGGCGTCACCTGGGGTTCTCGGGCTCGGTCCACATGTGGTTTTTGATGGGCTTTATGGGGCTGGTCCACAATGGACCATAGGCCGGTCCATGGACCACCGCTTGGTCCATCGTGGACTAGATCCATCTCCCTACCGCCGCTCTCCTCGGCTCACGGTGGAACAGATCCACGCACCGCGCCGCTTCTCTCTTTTCCCCCAATCCCGCTCTCCTCGCTCACGGTGGCACACATGTCGGCGGCTCGCGTGCGCACGCCGGCGAGGCGGTTCTGGGCGGTAGTTAAGGGCATCCTAGGGCTTCGGTAAGGTCCATTGGTGGCCATGGCCGGGTTTGGGCTGTGGACCGCCGGCCCCGGTGCCCGGCGTTCACGGCGAGGCGGCAGACACGGCGGTGGCCAGCAGGCGGGGTGGCTGCTACACCGGGCAAAGCCCTCTCCTTCTCCTCCATCCGTCCGCAAACCAGGCGAAAAAAGGCTACGGCTTGGGCTCTAGGTGCCGCGGCGCCCACGCGTGGCGGAGGTGCACGGCGGCGCCCGACGGTTGCGCTGTTGTGCCGTGGAAGGCCAAGGTTCAACCTTTCTCCGCCCCCGTGCGCGGCTACTCGCGTAGAGCGCTAACTAAGCCCGACAGGTGCGCTCTCATCCCACGAGGCGGCCGGAGCGGGCGGGGGGCAAGCCCGGCCCGGGCGGGCGCTCTAGAGCGTCCCACGCCGACGCAGGCTCGGGCAAACGGAACGAGCAGGGCTTCTAGGCGAAAAGGCGGGTGCTTGATGTGTTCCCGACACCCGGAAAACTTGTTGGCAAGGTCTTAGGGTCCCTACTGGTTTTGGTGTGGCCAGAACGCGGTGGTGCCCATGGATGGCTCGCGGTCATGGCATCCATGGCGGCTTTGAGTTGGTCAATGGCGTTCCCAAGCCGCAAGGGCTCGGCAAGGCATGGCTTTGGCTTGCGCATGCGTGCACCGGGCGTGGGGTGCTTGGCTAATGGCGGAAGGCGGCGCCTTGGCTCCTCTAAGCCGGGAGAACGCGGCGGCGGACACGGGTGTGACAACCCGTAACCACGAGCATGGCGAACAACAAGGTTGATCGGGCGCTCACCGTGAGTCGGCGCGAGGCGGCGTGGCAGCAGGTCGAACAGATGGTCTGAGCAGCGATGGTACGGCAACGGACGGCCCTTCCTTGGCTCGGCGGGCTCCACGCGTGGCCAATAGCGTCGGGCGGTGGCTCGGCTCCTCCCGCCTCCTTGCTCCCTCTTCTCCTTGCACTTGCTCGGTTGGAGCGGTTACGTCCCCGATCAGCCCACGCCTAGGTAGTCATCGACAGCGTCCCTGCGACCTGGCGGCACCGACGTGCGAACGACACCGGCGGCGACGCTTCCGGCGGGCCGGCCTTCCCACGCGGGGCGGTCCCTCTTGTCCTCCCTTCTCCTCCCCTCTCCCTCTCTTCTCTCGGTTGGGCAGACAGTTAGCAAGGCCACAAGTGGCGGCGGGGTACTGGGAAACCCTATGGTTCCCAGTGTGTCCTCTTTTATAGGGTGGCGGCGCGACAAGGTCCCTATGGGCCATGGCGATGACGTCACGCCCCGCTGTGGCTGTTTCTAGGGGAGGTCCGGTGGCTCGGCGCGACGACGTGGCGTGCATCCACACGTCCGTGTAGTTGGTGCTGAGCGTGGACGGCTGGGGGCGGTGCGGAGTGCTTGGGATTCGCCCCATCGCGCGGTCGCTTTACGAAGAAAAGCGTAGGAGGGGGGCACCGAACGGATGACAGCGGGCTCCCCACGCCAACGGCTCGAGATGGGAAATGATGATCTTGCCCTTCTTTAAGTGTGGCGTGGACGCGGGAGCAACGTTGAGCCGCCCACGCGCGGGGTGCGCGCGGCGTGTTTCGCTTGCTGGGCTGTCCGAGTTGGGCTGGTTTGGTCCGGTAGGGCACGCCGGGCTGGCCTTGCTACTTGGGCTAGGGGCCTTGAGCCATTAGATGAGCCGGGCCAAGCAGGCAAGGTGAAACAGGCCGACACTTCTGGCTTGGGCCAGAATGGCCTTTCCTTCTCCCGCCTTCCTCTTTTCTTTTTCTATTTACTTTCTTTTCCATTCCTAATTTCCTTCCTTAGCTTTCAATCTACTCCTTGGTCACTTATGAGTAGTCACATGTGTTGCTATCATGTAAATACTCTTAGGAGGTCTACTAGGGTCACTTGGGATTAAATGGAATCCATGTGAAAGGGTTGGCAACATGAACACTTATTAGAAAAGTTATTTGATTTTAGTAATCATCAAATAATATCAAATAAAATCCAAATCAATCAAGGTAGTTAATTATGCAAAATGCTCATCAAAAATTTCTTAGGTGCTACTTCTGCAACTAGGGTAGGGTTTACCTACATGACAATTCATCATTCAAGGGCTATTTAAGAAAAAATTTTGTTGGTTGCAATTTTTAGGTTTCAAAATTTCCGGTTGTTCTGAGAGGGCACCGCAAGAACCCACATGCGAGTGTGGTAGCACAATACCATGCTCTAGTAGTGTTGCTCTTCGCGATCCCCGCGAGGCGAGCACGGACCTCTCACAAATCCTCCTTCGGAGCACCACACAAGCTTCCTTGCGTGCTTCAACGAAGTCTCTTGCCACCAAGTCGTCTAGGAGGTGGCAACCTCCAAGAGTAACAAGCACCACCGACTTGCAACACGATCACCTAGTGTCACGAATGTGATCTCTCAACGCAACGCACTATAACTCGATCTCTCACTCAATCGGATGAACGATATCAAGCATATGTGAGCGGGAGGGCTCTCTAGCACTCTCAAGCATGGACACAAAGTCCCCAAGGTGCCTAGCAACCAGCCAAGTCCGGCCACCACCTCTACTTATACCCCAAAAGACAAAACTAGCCGTTAGTAACTGTTTTCGGGGCCGACCGAACACTCCGGTCAATGACCGGACCCTCCGACCGACTGGACCGGACCGTTCGTCACGACGTCCGGTTAGACCACTACCCGTAAAATGGCGATATCTCCTTCATCCGAACTCCGTTTTCGATGATCTTAGACTCTATGGAAAGCTTATTCAGAGGGCTACACAACCCACATGGTTACTTGATCCAAAACACAATGGATCAAAGCAGTATTCCACTCCAAATGATCTTGGACTCTATGGCAATTAATGACGATGCCCTGGCGCCGATCACCTCCTTGGGTCATCGATATTGTAGGCTCCCAACTCTATGATCGTAGTCTTGTCCCTCTTCTCCTGGTGAAAGCCTAGCCCTAGTTATCTAGAGCCAATGGCGGCGACGTAGTTGACGTCGTGACCCTCTTGAGGGCACCAGCTCCACCGCCACGGCCTTGTGTTCTATTGTTTGCTCTCCCCATGTTGTTGTGCCCCCTCTTGGGTAAGTTTGGCCCTATTTTGTCGGGCATTGCGGCCGATTAGACAAGCGACCTTTGTCGGGCTCTCCTTGGTGGTGCTAGAATATCGAATGTCATGTGGAGTTTCCACCGCTGTCGCCATCCCCTCCAAGGATTCCTCCCCGTGGGCGGCGTGGATGGTGGTACGTGGGCCCGGATGTGCCGGAGGATGTCGCCATCATTTCAAGGGAGGTCGTCGTGTCCGTTGATCCTAGGCTTGCGTGTCTGCCGCCACTCTTAGTCCCCATTCCACCTGTTGGTCCTCAGGAGGGAGGATGGCGGTGGAGCTGCGTAGTGGTGGAGGGCACAATGGCCATGGTGAAAACCATGAGTATGTTGCTCGGCGGGGCGCAAATCGCCTTCGGTTGGCGCCTTGCGGCGTTGTCTAGATTTATCCTCGAATGTGCTAAGTGTTGTTGGGATGTTACTGGTGTTGTAATTTCCCTCTCTCCCCTGTGTACCCCCCCTGTACCTCTCATCTGCATTCTTTAGAGCCAAGATCAATGATATTCAGGTGGGGATCCTCTCCAGTCCCCACACCACCCCCCCCATCCCAAAAAAGACAAATCATTATTAGAAATCTTTTGTCTTCCTATCTCTTATTGTAAACACTCTCTTTCGAGAAACTCTATAACACGAAGAACACTCTTGGAGTCTTAGTGGACAACTGGACATATAGGGCTCAACACCCTAATTAAGATAAATTCTCTCGATCACTAATTAGTAGCCATGGTTACGAACTCACTGATAGTTGGTGCGCCAGCTAGAAACATGTGTGCCCAATGATCTTCAGCAACTCACATGTCGCTACCGAGACGCCGGGGTCGGAGTAGCTTCTCCCAAGGGCGGTGTTGGCTTCTTCGACGAGGTCCTCTTCGTCGACCTCACCTTCCTTCTAGGCCAAGTGGAGTGGTGTCCGAGGGAGAGGGTGCATGTATATTGGAGGAATTGTAACAGCAACTAGCGTGCATGAGGCTCGGACGTGCTCGTAGGTAACACTACAGCTCCTTAATTACGGCTGCTATAGGCCGGTCGTTGATCTGAAGCCAAACACAGTAAAAATATTACTGCTACTCTTAATAAGTATTTCCTCGGTTCCAAAAAACTTGCAATTCTAGCACTGTGTCACGGTTTAGTATCTCAAGTTTAATTAATTATAGATAAAAACTATCAATATTTATGCTATCAAATAAATCTCATTAGATTCATTATGAAATGTAGTTTTTAATAAATTAATTTGAAGTTATAAATGTAAATAATATTTGGTAGAAATTTGGTTAAACATAGGTCACTTTTGATGACACGGAACCTATAGTTGCAAGTATTGTGGAACAGAGGGACTAGAAACTGAAACCGACGCTGGAATGGATGGATTTACGCCTGAAATCACCACTCGAACAGGGTACGCCCTATGTCCAACGCCTCGTGCTTTACCGATTCCGCATCCGCCTCCTCGTCCACCACCTAGTGTTCATGTTGGGCGTCATTGGGAGTCCGATCATCAGGGGGACAGTGGGGGTGGGCACATGGGGAAACTACCTAAGTTTGACTTTCCTAAGTTTGATGGAGACCATCCCAAGTTGTGGATCAAGCAATCGGTCCATTACTTCAAGCTATACCACATCGAGTCCGATTATGGGTTCAGGCTGCCACTATGCATTTTCAGGGTGTGGCCAAGCGTTGGTTGTCATCTGTAGAAGAGGATTTGGAGAATCGCTATTGATCCTACTGAAGCTTCTCATCCTGATGTGGTGGTCTGGTCAACTAACCGCAATTGGATGGATCAGCTGTTGCAACATCATTTGAACCGTGCCAAGAATCGTATGAAACGCCAAGCTGACAAATTCCGGTCTGAACATTCCTTCTCAGTTGGTGATCAGGTTTTCTTGAAGCTTCAGCCCTATGTGCAGTCCTCTCTTGCGCCTCGTTCTCATCAGAAGTTGGCGTACCGTTTCTTTGGGCCATACACTATACTGGAGAAGATTGGTTCTGTGGCTTACAAGCTTGATCTTCCCAGTCATGCTTTGCTCCACCCGGTTTTTCATGTTTCTCAGTTGAAGAAGGCAGTTGGTTCTCGCCATCAGGTAGTGCCTGTCTTACCATCAGATTTTGCCACTGCTCTTGCTCCTGAACAGGTTCTTCAATCACGTTCTGTCCTGCGTGATGGCACCAAGATTCCTCAAGTGCTAATCAAGTGGAATAATCTTCCTGCTGATCTTGCCACCTGGGAGGATTTTGAAGCTGTTCGCCAAGAGTATCCCAAAGCCACTGCTTGGGGGCAAGCAGCGTTTCAAGGAGAGGGGATTGTCAGCAGTCTCCCGTCCCGGGCCGTCATCCGAGTATGAAGCACAGGATGAAGGGGAAATGGGCCAGCCCAGAACAAAGAGGCCTAGAAGGAAGAACGTTCGCGTAAGCGGGAATGAGTGGATCGTTTGACGCCTGCGCGCGTGCAAGAGGCGTGGCCTCTGTATTAAAGTCTCGAGGTGCCAGCTGAGCACGGTATCGATGAACTAGAACATTTGAACTCGTTGCTAAGATTTGGCAGGTGCCTTCCGTGGCTCTCTGCCCCCAACTACTATCCCTGCTCCTGAAACCCTCTTCCAATCCTTTACCCCCTTGCTGTGCTACTCACAATCAGACAGGTACTTAGATGACTAGATGTATCAGGCCATCGAAAAGCGCTACTACGCACTACCACACCACTCCTCCCGGTCCCGGCGTGAGTTGATGGCGCCAAATTACCTGTCCTCTTCTTGTCGTGTCTCAGTTCTGGTGTCACTTCTGCGCGCGAAGGCGAAGGCGCGAAGCACGGCACAGATCTGCTGGACAGACTGCGTGCTCCTGCAGCTGCAGCTTGTAATTAGACAAGACAAGATTCGTCTGCTCCCCGTTTAATTAGCTGGTCAAAGCTACAGGCCTTGCCATGTTACTGAGATGCATGACACACAGCTAGGCTAGCGCCGCCTGCTGGCTAAGCTAGTGGCCATGTTATTCCTCCTCTCTACTTGTACCAGCTAGCTGTACGTATAGAACGTTCTTCACCAATCATCAGTGACACTCTGCACATAACATACTGTATCCTGGATCATCGATCTGTAGAGTTGGAGTAGGAGTATATATATAAAGGTTCCTCGATCCTTCTTCCTTGCTACTCCACCTAGCTACTGCTTCGTCTATCTACAGTCTGTGGCGTAGACAGTACAGAGCGGTAGCAGGGAGGATGAGCCGCCCCAGCAGCACCAGAGCTGCGGCCGTCCATGTCGTCCATGTGCGGCAGCTCGTCGTCGTCGCCGTGATGGTGATGACATGCTTCTCCTCCTCCTCGGAGGCGCAGCTGCAGGTCGGGTACTACAACCCACCTGCCCCGCCGCCGAGACCCTCATCGAGACCATCGTCCACGCCGCCGTCCGCAAGGACGCCGGCAATGGCCCCGGCCTCATCCGCCTCTTCTTCCACGATTGCTTCGTCAGGGTACGTACTCAATTTTTCTGCAGCTGCCAATGCCGCCATTGCCGGCAACGCAAATGAACTAAACAATGCACACACACTACATTTCAGGGATGCGACGCGTCGGTGCTGCTGGACGACCCGACGGGGACGCCCGGCAACAGGACGGTGGAGAAGACGTCACCACCAAACTTCCCAAGCCTCCGCGGGTTCAGCGTCATCAACCGCGCGAAGCGCGTGGTGGAGCGTCGGTGTCCAGGGACGGTCTCGTGCGCGGACATCGTGGCCTTCGCGGCGCGCGACGCGGCGCGGATCATGGGCGGGATCCGCTTCGCGATGCCGTCGGGCCGCCTCGACGGCCGCGTCTCGAACGCGTCCGAGGCGACGGCCAACCTCCCGCCGGCGTCGTTCAACCTGACGCAGCTCCTGGGTCGGTTCGCGTCCAAGAACCTCACCGCCGACGACCTCGTCACGCTGTCGGGCGCGCACTCCATCGGCCGCTCCCACTGCTCGTCCTTCGAAAACGCGCGGCTGTACCCGCAGCTCGACCCGACGCTGAACGTCACGCTCGCGTCGACGCTCAGGGCGAGGTGCCCCGCCGCCACCGGCGGAAGGACCGCGTCGTCGACCTCGATTTCAAGACGCCGCTGCAGCTGGACAACCAGTACTACAGCAACGTGGTGACGCACGAGGTGGTGTTCGGGTCCGACCAGGCGCTCGGTGACCGCAGCGACACGGCGGCGCTCGTCGCGCAGTACGCCGCCAACCGGAAGCTCTGGTCGCAGAAGTTCGCGGCCGCCATGGTTAAGATGGGCAACATCGAGGTCCTCACTGGACCGCCCGGCGAGGTCAGGCTCAAATGCAACAAGGTCAACTAACTGATGCACGGTCATCAGATCGGATTCAGTGTTCACCTAGTAATGCAGAGGGAATCACACGTCGCGTCAGAGTCAGAGGACTCGCTCGATCAGGAATTGATCAGTTTTCTAGACAGCTCAAGTCATCAGTTAGAGACGCCATCTATCCATCAGTCCACCAGTCTGCTCTCCCTGCATTATTCATTCATGTGTGTACTTAATTCTTAATTGTACATGACATACATGATCACTCCCCGCACTTTGCCTGCCAAGCTTGTACTGTATTAGTAGCTATCACTGTACTTACCAATTGCATACTTGCATGAATGTAAACTGTAACATACGAGACAGAGAAGAGATGGTAGAATTACATACATTATTCGGCATAGTACAAGCTACTGTAAGGAGAGAGATGTTCAGAAGTGTTGTTGAATATACAATTCATGGCCATCATCATGCATGTATCTGTCGGTTCAATTAATATATTAGCATTCACAAATAATTTATCCAAGCTTATGTCCATTTAATTTAACTAGCTAGGATGCATGGCTCCAATCATGCATGCATCATCAGGCACTGGGATCTCCTTGCATAATTGCTTGAATAATTGCATTACATTGCGTGTGTGAAAGCTAGGTAGCTAGCAAGCAGAATCGCTCTCAGCTCAGCTCAGCTGGAGATGCAACACAAGCACTACTGCGTGTCTGCAGTACGAGCACATGAGGGCCGGAGAAGGAGAGCAACAATGCAATTTGCCTGTGGAAATGGCATTTGCCTGGCAAGCAGCACACCTACTAGTTAGCTCATCAGGAGGGCCGGCGTGCAGCACGCATGTTCCTTGTCTTCCTCCTTGTCGCTGCGCTGCTGCTTGCACCTTTCTCTGTCCCCCACTCTCGCCCTCTATATTTGGCTTTCTACTAGTTGCTGGTGGTCTTTACACGTCGATCCATTCTGAGTCTCGCACGAGCCATTGGGAGGTCAGGAAGGAAGCGAACAAGAACATGCGTGCATGTGCAGGTCATATGGGCACGATATATATGATCGATCTGGAGTGTCAGCACCTGCTCTTCTGTCCTGTTTGGCATCTTACTAGTTATATATATAATATATATATGTCTTCAATTATCAAGTACAGAAATACACAGAGGATATATCCTGGGAGGCCGGGACCGCCGCCATGGCCGCCACAGCTTCCTTCTAGCTGCCTGCTGTGTTCGGCATGCATGAGGTACCTACAGGTTCCAGCTTGGAAACGACGATTATTGGACTATCTAGCTAGCTATAGTATCATGTCATGTGGCAACCTCTGAACAGCAATTCAGAAGCTTCCCTGTTCTGCGTTTACTACAGTCACAAGAACATGGCGCCAGTAAGTGAAAAAGATTACTGAAAAGTGAGAGATGGAGGTTGTTAATTAGTTAGTTAGCCCCAATCCGGCCTCGGGATCGGCGCCAGATCGAGGAATGGAGTAAAACTGTTTCCGTCCGTCCCTATTCACTAATGCTCACTCACACACACTAGCTGTGCCAGCAGCGGTTGACTTGGATAGAATACATCCACGACCTACCTACCAACCAGCCCTGCATACATTTCTCTACTGCAAGTCTCTGCAACCACCAAGTCGACGGATCTCCTCTGTATGTGTATATTTAATCGTCATCACTTGATCCACGTTCTTAGTTAATTAGACGACACGACTCATCATCATAATATAATCGTACGTCTGCAAGAAGAGGCCGGACGACGGACATGTGGGGAGAAGGTTCTCTTTTCGATCTCCTCTGGCAAAGGTGGCAATAGTAGTCAGCCGTAGCTTCTTGCACTTCACCATGGCCATGGACAGGGACCAGAGAAGCTAGTAGAAAAGGTGGCGGTGGCCTGGCCCTCATGGCGGATGGGCAGACGATCGAATCTTCTGCTCCGTCAGAGACGCAGTGCTCTTCTTGGATCCTAGTGGCCTTCTCAGCCTCGCCCTTGCGTGGGCGTGGCCTTCTTTCTGACTGGACCAAGAATAACGTGCACTTTGGATCCTTGTGGACCGACATGGCACGCACACATGATTGACACAATCATGCACATGCTTCTTACTGTGGTACTAGATAGATGCTTCACTTTTTCTTTTTTCTTTTCTTTTCTTTTGTTGTTCTTCTTTTTCTCCCCAATGTTGACTAATTATGTATATCTCTAGCATTTACATACTTCTTGGGATTGATGATGATGGTTACACTCCTGTCGGTGGGCAAAATAATTCATCCACTATTGAGGACTTGGCATTTTTAGATAGTGGTACTCCATTCCAAACATAGCTTTGGTGAGATCATTGTTCTTGTCATTGGTGATGTAATATAGATAGATAAATCCTGGCAAAGTCATGGATTGTGCAAAAGTACTAGTTGTTGAATATGGTATATCCATCTCATGGCATTGTAAAAGTACTGGTTGTTGAATACAGTATATCGGTCTCATGCAGAGGCAGACCCACCTATACGACGAGGAAGGAAGAGCGCGGAGGGGCTCTCCCACATCCTGACAAGCAGGGGGTGATTATCTTGCGTGCACTATGGCTGGCTATGATATCATGTATTACCTCCATTCCAAATTATAAGACGTTTTGACTTTCTAGATATTTTTCTTTTACTATGTACTTCCTCTGTCCCACTTTAAATGTCGTTGGAGCATTCTACCAGATGCATGTTGCATGCCATGAATTTAGATAGATTTGTGGACTAGATGCATGCATGGCACCCTGAACTTGGACAGTCAAAAGTAGTGCTAGGACGACACTTAAAGCGGGACGAAGGGAGTATCTAAACATAGTGTATAACTAGGTGCATAATAAAAAATATATCTAGAAACGTCAAAACGTCTTATAATTTGGAACAAAGGGAGTATGATTTATCTAATTTATGTGTCTCAAAAAACATTGAAATGAGATTTTCTAGCTTTAAACAAGTTTCAGTAGTTCATCTAAGCAACAATTTGATAAAATTGGCTACTTGGCTCCTTCTGGCAGAGAGATGTTATGGTTTTGTCCTAAGTCAAAGTACTCTATATTTGATCAAATTTATACACAAGACTATCAATATTTATGACACCAGTTAGATTTGTATGGAAATATATCACATGAAGATTCTAATGATATACTTACTCGTCCCAAAAGAATGTACTCCCTCCGAGATGGGAATAGAAGTCGTTCCGGAGATCTTGCTCTTGGCACAAATAGAAGTCATTTTGGTTCACGATGGGTTTAGTGGACGGTTTTGCCCCCGCCTCGATGCCCGCCCACACGCGCGCCCTCGCTTTCCGTGGTCGTCGTAACTCTGCGTACCAGGGGGCCCCCGCCAATAGAGTGAACGGAAAAAAAAAAGGCGCCCACCAGGATTCGAACTAGTCCCCTAGCATCAGGATGAGCAGCGCAAACCAACTAAGATACATGTCTTTTGTTTGTACAATGCACATGACACTATTTAATAGGGGCAAACATGAAAAACTTACCTCTAATTAATCACTCTTTTTATGCACAATCATGTCCTAAACGATTTCTAATACCAGCCTAAAGGGAGTAAATATCATTTCACAAGAAGTCAAAAAATCTTAAGTTTGACTAAATTTTTCAAAAAAATATTATCTATCCAATCATGTTTGATATGAAAATATATTTTATGATCAATCAATCTACATGCATAATAAATATTAATATTTTAATATATGTGATCAAAATTAAGAATCTTGGATTCTCAGAAAATGATACTTGCATTGCTTGTAGAGCTGAGCTAGTATTTATTTAACAGACTAAATATTTATGTTAATATAAATTTAGTAAAATCTAAGATTGATTGTTTTTTTCGAAAGGTGATTGTTTGACTATATACTAACAGAATTAGAATGAGATGGAGGTTTATCTTCACTTTTGGATAGCAAAAAGGATCCGCCATATTAATTTCTCAAGGTTCCTATAGAAATTACCGCATCAAAGCACCGAGGAGCAGCAGGGACGTGCGGCATACGTGGGCGGCGGCGGCAACTTCTCCATGTGGGTGAAAGGAGAGAGAGAGATTGAGAGGGGAGAGACTGACGACGGGCGTGGGGGTGGGGCGCAATCGGCGGAGGTGCGGCGCACGCCGGGGCGAGGAGTGGCCGCGCGGCGTCGGCGCGCGCGCGGTGGAGAAAGCGGCGCGACGGCTGCGGCCGTTCCCGTCGGAAATGGGGATGGAGGAACTGACGGGGTGGGCCCGCCACCAGTGAGTGGGAGGGACCGGAGGTGGGAACGGCCTTGGGCCTCATTCGGCCCAGACGGGAGGAGAGCAAGAGGGAGGTCTTTTGGGCCGGGCTTTGAGTTAGAAATGGCCCAACAGGTGTTTAGGACATCGTAAAACATTTTATTTGCAAATAACTTGGAAAAAAAAAAAGGGATGGATTTCAAAACTCATAAAAAAAAAGGCTTGAATGAATGCTTACAACCAGGCGGATATCATAAAATGGCAATCACAAAACAAATGTCGAATAGTCTCAAGGGCGCTACAAAAACAGTACTTGATATCTCCTTGCAAATTTCTTTTTGCTAGATTATCTTTAGTGTAGCATCACCCAAAGAAATCTCCTATTCCAAGAGTGGTTCTCTTAAGAGAATAGTCCGTGAAATTTGATAGATCTATAGGGTCGGTTTTCTTAAAAAAGCACTCTTGGAATTGAATTCACAGGCGATGGTTAGTTTTTTTTTTTTTATACCCAGGCGATGGTTAGTTAGCTACAAGTCTAGAACGCTCCACATTCTAGTTAGAGGCGGTTTCCTAATTAAAACCATCGTCTCTAAAAACTTAATGCAACCGTAAATATCATTATTTGTAGTTGTGGCGGACTCGGTCCTACATGTCGGCGACCACGTCACATGAATTAAAGTTAGAGGATCTATCTGGTTCTCGGATTCAATATGCATATGCCCTACAAACATTGAGTTGATGCACACATAACTATGCCCCCCTGTTTGGATCTAGGGATTAATTAGAGTTAATTTGAGCTAGTTTTCATAGGGCCCACACTTTTCACACGCGCAATTCTGCTCCCATCGGCCCTAGCTTGCCGGAGAGCTCCGGGATCCCTAGGGCCCGGCGACGCCGCCCTCCTTCCCCCTTCCCGGCCGAAACCCTAACCCTAGGTCTTCTTCCCCGCCGAGAACCCACGCTCCCCCTACTTTGCCGCTGCTCACCCCCGCCGCCGACCCATACCCAACCGGATGAGTCCGCCCCGCCCGCCGGCGGCGCGCCGCCGCCGCCACGCCGGCCGAACCGACCACCACCGCCGTGTCGATGATTGCCGCCAGGCCGGCCGGACGGATTCTACAACCGGGAGGAGGGGAAGAGCGAGGGGGCGGAAAGGCCGCCGAACCCTAATCCGCCGAACGCCACCGCCGTGGCTCGCCGTCATCTCGCTTTCGTTGGTGGTCTTCGCCGTTCGCGGCGGGCCGTGAGCCCGCCCACCAGGTGGTGGTCGGCGCGCCGACCGGTTGACACGGAAGACTCACCGGGCGCCGACGCCTCTCTCGCTTGCCACTGGCACCCAGCAACGATCACCACCCCACTCCCTTCATCGGCCGACAAAGCTGGCGTGAGCGATGCCGCGGCCGAGGAGGCAAAAACGTCCGCTGATCCGTGCGTTGCGCGCTGAGCACCGGTGTGCTGTTCCATGCTTTGCCTTGCACCGACGTTCTTATCTTGATGGCATCAGATGACATGCCTTTGCATTGTGGTCGTTTTTCTTTACAAAATAATTTCAAAATACCTTACAAATACGCTTATACGGGGGCACCGTACAACTTCAGCCATCCATCTCATTTGGGTGGCCACACCAAATCCTGCTAGAAAGATGGTTTAAATGAGCTAAATGGTTGAAAAAAATGTATTTATTGCCCACTTTAAGCTTGTCATTCAAACAACTTCAGAGCTAGAGTTAGTTTAGGGCTAGACTAACAAGTCTGAAGTATCCAAACAGGGCCTATATGCTGATTTGTCCACTCTCATTTTTTTTTTTTGTCAGAGGCTGACGTTTGCACTTCCTAATCCTGTTGTTCTACATATGCAATTACCGTGTTGACATTTGTTCATTGAAAGTTTCCTTCATCAAAAGTATGAAGTTTTATATTTTAAAACAATATATATATATTTGAAGCTAGCAACCACAATTCTCACCCGAGGATATTGTCGTACAGCTGTTGGCCATTTGATCGGCACTTTGGGGGCGACCGAGATATGTTATCAACATTGGTGCATATATATGATATGTGTGGTCTAAAGTTGACATCTGTTTTCACAACGTTGTTTCTGTGGAAATGCAGTCTACAGGGAGCATCTTCTTCTTCTTTCTTGGAGATAGTCAACCGCAAGTGGCAAATATTTCTTTATTGGTTGTTGTGGTTAAAACTACCTATATGCATGCTAGCTACCTGCTGCATCAACCGCACCAAATTAAAAGCTTTTCCGTGCAGCAAGAGAGAGAAATCAAGAAAAGGTCAAAAAAGTAGGGTGACTAATTGGTAGTAGTACCTCGATCTTAACAATCAAACTGTTAATTTAAAGAAGAATTACAATTAATTAGAATGGGATTTGATCAAATCATCACGCGTTATCGTAAGTGATGATGATGGAATTGGTTTCCACTTTGGAGAATGGTACATTTATACAGCTGGGCCGACATATGTCTCGACAATTTCTTCTATGAAATGATAGAATAATCATGAAGATCACCAACCCTCTTAATTGACTAAGTGCAAGCTACGTACGGTAAACGAAAGGTAAATAAATTATAAATAACTTGTTGACATCGTCCTCCGGGCTATATACAGACGTCTCCAATTTGTCCCGGTCATTCCCCTGTCGACTTGGTCAATGTTACGCGCGTGTTCATGGATCCCTGTGCATGAACTTTTGTCAGAGGATTTTCTAACGCATGCAACCTCCACCACATCGATCGTTTTCTCTTAACAACTCTGATTTTGCATATGATTATGATAGCTGCTCCTGCTACACGGTGCTACCAAGTCTCTGCTTGCCTCAGCTCTCTGGGTAACATTTGGTAGTTGGTGTGACACATATATATGCGCTTACTGTGTCGACTCTCATACCAGTTACTTCGATTGAACATGACGACAACCCCTCTGATATATATATTTTTTAGAAAGGGCGGCAAAAGTTTTGCGGTGATTTCTATTAGACGAACAAAGGAAAAGGCAAGTGGCAGCCAAGTTTTTTTTTTTTTTTTTTACTAGAAACCGGGCCAAAAAACCATACAAATATGGAGGGTACCCTACTCTAGCTGCACACCCTAGGTACCAAATTAACTCAACTCGCGCCACAACCTGGCACCCACTAGACTCAACTTAGGGAGTGTTCCACTCCACCTACTTACAACTCACACCACTAACAACCGGATGGCAAAAAAAAAAAAACATAAAAAACCCGCTCGGTTGGATTGGAACATCAACACGAGCCACCAACAACAACTCACACAACTCAACTAAGAAACCAAGGCGGATGGAATAACAGGTAAACCCTGAAAAGCTCCGCTCGGTTTGATTGAGGCATCAACCGAGCACCCATCAATACCGCCGGTCGGATTAGACATTGACACACAGCAGCAGCCACCACCAACTCCACCAACGCCACACAACAGAGGAAACGGCGATCAATACAAAGTGAGGTTTTTCTGCATCATACATATTCATGATTCACCGTCCATGGCTCCTCGAGATGGGCGAGACAGTGACATCTCAGCAATGCAAGTCGACTAAAAAACACGGTTTCTAGCAACATACCAAGTCGACTTTGCAATTTGTTGCGCTGGGACCCACTGGCTTTCCTACTCTAAATGCAGAGATTATTTGGGATTGTGAAGTTTAAAAAACATAACAAACAAATCAACTTTCGTGTGATAAATTCTTCAGTTAATAACTTGATATTTTTATGAGAAAAATAAAATTGACAACTTGAAGTTGGAAATTATCAGGTGATCCTACGGTTAATAACAAGGCAAGATGCATGCTTTGCAGCTGGACGGAGTAATTTTAACGATGCTGCAAGGAAGGAAGGTCTAGCGCAGACATCAGAGACCATCAGAGAATGCGAACAAGATTGGGTCTTACTTGACTGGGTGCACAGACACAGTACATCCATGACAGGCACACGCCACCCTCAACTACGACATCATGTCATGCAAGCTACCTCGCTCCCTGTATATATAGACACCCAGCACCGGTGCCATTCTTCATCCTCTCATCAGCTTCTCGATTCTCCCCAATCGCCAGCGACCTCGACCTCATCATCTCAAGCGACAGTAGCAACCTTGCAGAGAGATAGGATAGGACTGCAGTCGATCATGGGGTTGACATGGCTGGCAACAATCTTGGCGGCGCTCGTCGTTGCCTCGGCGGTGACGGCGGAACTGGAGGTTGGCTTCTACAAGCACTCGTGCCCACAAGCCGGAGATCGTGCGCAACGCCGTCCGCCGTGGCATCGCCCGTGAGCCCGGCGTCGGCGCTGGACTCGTCCGGATGCACTTCCACGACTGCTTCGTCCGGGGCTGTGACGCCTCCATCCTCATCAACTCCACGCCGGGCAACAAAGCCGAGAAGGACTCGGTCGCCAACAACCCCAGCATGCGCGGCTTCGACGTCGTCGACGACGCCAAGGCCGTCCTCGAGGAGCACTGCCCGCGCACGGTTTCCTGCGCCGACATCATCGCGTTCGCGGCCCGTGACGGCGCCTACACTCGCCGGCGGCCTTGACTACAAGGTCCCCTCGGGCCGTCGTGACGGCCGCGTGTCCAAAGAGGATGAGGTGCTCGACGACAATGTCCCCGCCCCGACTTTCAAAGTCGATGAGCTTATTGAGAGCTTCAAGCGCAAAGGGCCTCAACGCCGACGACATGGTCACCCTCTCCGGCGCGCACACCATCGGCCGCTCCCACTGCTCGTCCTTCACAAAGCGGCTGTACAACTTCAGCGGCCAGCTGGGCCGGACAGACCCGTCGCTCGACCCTGCCTACGCCGAGCAACTCAAGGCGCGCTGCCCATGGCCGTCCAGCAACGGCCAGATGGACCCCACGGTGGTGCCGCAGGACCCTGTCACGCCGGCAACCTTGGACAACCAGTACTTCAAGAACGTGCTGGCGCACAAGGGCCTGTTCGTCTCCGACGAGACACTGCTCGACAGCCCCTGGACGGCCGGGATTGTCCACTTCAACGCCGCAGTCGAGAAGGCATGGCAGGTGAAGTTTGCCAAGGCCATGGTCAAGATGGGCAAGGTCCAGGTGCTCACCGGCGACGAGGAGAGATCAGGGAGAAGTGCTTCGCCGTCAACCCACACTACTAGTCACTTTTAGCTAATTAGCTCAATGCAAGTTATTTTTTTATATGTTCCAGACGTCAAGACGTCATAATTACTGAGATTGTTTTCTCTTCATGAGTCTGTGAATGAAATCAAACACAAATGTGTAAAATAAAATGATGTTATTTGCACACCATGTAAAAATTTAGCCATGATACTCAATTATTACCAAAGGAGACCCCCCAACTTTGAGTTTTGAATTATACATCCGCAATTATCAGTTTACTTATTTGAGTTGCATTCTTTGGAATTCTTGTTGGTGTCTTTGATGCACACTCAGATATTAGCCTTCTCGACGTAGTCAATTGGATTGTGGCCACAGGGGACCAAATCAATAGTTACCTCCATCTAGAGTTGGTTTTCGAGATTTTGGCCTGTTTAATCTGGTGTTGCTAGGCAAGCAGGGCTGGAGGTTAATAACAAGGCCGGATTCGCTGTGTGCTCAGGTGCTGAAGGGGAAGTATTATCCAAATTGTGATTTCCTCTCGGCTGCCAAAAGAGGCGAAGTTCGGCGACTTGGAAGGCAATCCTCCATGGAAGAGATGTGCTCAAACGTGGGGTTATCAAAAAGAGTTGGCCCCTGGGGAGATTAATGTCTGGTCGGACAACTGGATCCCGGGGCTCGCTCCCTAAAACCCCTGGTGCGCCTACCGCGGGCAGGAGTTGAGATGGTGCATGAGTTGTTTATTCCGGGCACGCGAGTTTGGGATGAAGCGGCTGGCGCACAGTGTCGTTCGTGGCCCTAGACGCGGAGGTGTTGAAGATTAAACCGGAGATACGGCTGGAACATGACGTCCTTGCTTGGGCGTTGGAAAACACGGTATGTACTCGGTGAAATCAGCTTATAGATTACTGAAGAAAGAGCAAATGGAGAAGGCTATGAACTCAATAGCGAGACAGGGAGGATCGGGGTTACAGTGGCATGGCGTGCCCTCTGGAAACTGAATGTGCCTCAAAGGTTAGGGTTTTTACGGTGGCGTGTAATTCATAAATCCCTGCCTTGAAGTCGAGTTGAAGAGGAGACATATTGCAAACGAAAGCCATTGTGAGGTATGTGGAAGTGGTGATGAGTCCCTATTTCATATCTTCTTCACATGTCCAATAGCAAGGCAATTTTGGAAAGAAGTAAAGCATGTAATGGGTGTTGTCGTCCCGACCGCACCCCTGCTCTTGGGAAGGTGATATACTCCAACCAGATTTCTGCTCACCGCGACCGCTGCGGTGGTTATCATTGGAGCCCGGTCACTTTGGTCGGGGCAATGCCCGCCACCACGGCCGGAAGTCCTGGAAGCCGGGAGCTATGGCCAAGTTTATCTCAAAGCTAATGGAGGACATGTCCTCTCGAGGCGGCGAAACCGGTGAAGCCACGGTTCGAAGGCGGTGTGGGCTAAGCCTGATCCGGGCTGGGTGAAATATAACACTGACGCGAGTTTCATGGCGAGCTCATGCACAGGGAGCGTCGGAGTTGTTATTCGTGATGACACTGGCAAGGTGCTGGGCGGTGCGGCGCGGTGGTTCGAGGATGTTGTTGATGCCCTCACGAGGGTGAAGCAATGGCGGCAATGGAAGGCATGGAGCTGGCTATGGAGTTCGGGGTGAACAAGGTGATCACGGAGGTCGACCGCCAAGAAATGGCAAAGATTCTTCACAATCCGCAGAGGGCGTCTTCTTCCATCGGCTTATGTGTCGACATAATGGAGCTAGGCAATAGTTTTTCTGATTTTTGTATTAGATGGGTTCATAGAGATGCGAATAGTGTGGCGCACTATTGTGCTTCATGTGTGTCGGCCACTGCTCGCTCTGCGTTTTGGATTGATTGTATTCCGGACTGGCTAGCGGAGCTAGCGGTCTCTGATTGTAATCTTGCCGAATGATCAATGAAAGCTCCGTTCTCAAAAAAAAAAAAAAAATAGTTACCTCCATCTAATGGGCGATGACCTTTGTTCCCATCAGGAGTGGATAGGAGCCAGGTACAACACGACATATAGGGAAAGCAGGTTACAGAAAGGGCAGGGAACCATGAACATTTTAGTTCGGAACTACCGAGAGGGACCGGGAACTTTGGGACAATTCATGATTCGGATGCTTTATTGTATCATAGTTATAAGCCCAAGCTTGTATTTCAAATAATATTCAAACAAAATTCAAGGAGAAGAAGGTTACACTAAATAAGATGACTAGAACAAAAATTCAGCAACATTTAGCTCTTGGGAATGGATCGATTCGAGAGTCTTGTATGTGGGTTTGCTCAACATGAATGAATTAACTAATAACATAACCAGTTGAAAACTACAAGCGTGCCCTAAATTAAATTACTGTTTGTCGGGTACCTATATTAGGGATACCCAAAACAGCTGTCGAAAATTTGCAGCAAAAAGACCCAACGACGGCCCTAGCCCAACCCGGCAATCAATCTCGCACGAGTTTGGAGCTTAGCCCACGAGCCAACTCCGCCTCGAGCGGGCTCCAGGCCTGCGAGCTCACTCCGCCTCGTACGAGCTCCGAGATCGGTCTGCGAGCTCACTCCGCCTCGTACGAGCTGCGAGCTCGGTCCGCAAGCTAGCTCCGCCTCAAATGAGCTCTAGGTCGCACCCAGAGCTCTAAGCGATCATGAGCTCGTGAGACCACGAGCTCACCCGAGCTCGCGACCCCACCAAGGGAAGATGGCCAAGCTCAGGCAGGCTCGCCCGGGCCCCCTGTCCCGAGCTCCGCGACCTCGAGAGAATCGGCGGTCGATCTCCGACTCGCCGAGCTCGAGCTCTCGGAAAACTTAGGAGCTCGGCCGGGCCACATGGTGTCAAATCACCGATGCGCCTACCTCGACGAGGGATCAAGGAAAGTCAATCTACAGTTCTCTGGCTAGGGATACTTTCGAGCACCATAGTTGTGCGGCGTTGCCCATAGCCGCAGGCCGTTGCAAGCTGATTATGGATGCGACATTTCGGTAGGGATACCAAGCTCGCATCCCGCTAACACTTAAGGCGACAAAAGCAATGATGGATTACGCAAAGCGTGCGCTGGCGGTCGCCCGCATGCCTCCGCTATGCGCCCGTCGAGCCGCCTACTACCACCCCGTCAGCGAAGCATTTAGGCCTGGCGACAAAGCGGACCGGACGCCTGATCGACGACGGGACTTCATCCTGCCCCAAACACTTCGACACGGCGTCATATATATAGAGCACACCGACCTACCAACAGAGGAAGGACAGCCCAAAGAGCTCGCGAGGGCACGCGCGTGAGCTCGCCGGTGACGGGATTCCGTTCACGACCCGGCGAGGCCTACCAAGGAGGACACTACGACAAGACAAAGAGCAGCCCGATAGTCAGCATATGCACGCCTTCCTCCCTTTTGTATTCCCTCTTTCTCCTCCTTCACGCGGTGGCTCCTCATATATATCCCTTGCGACTATAAAAGAGATCCTTTGGCCACCAGGAGAAAGCAAGCAATCTTAGTCACTCAGCGCGCACACACACACTACGCACGATATTGGCACTTGCCTCAATCATAGAGACTTGGGAGCTCGCTCCTCTCTCGACCAGCTTGTAGCGACCCCTCTCTGAGCACCCGACCTCGGATTTAGTCACCCCGACTGGACTAGGGCACCGATTGCCTGAACCAGTATATTTCCTGTCTCTTGATCTCTTTAGCTAAGCCATCGTAGCCCCACACGAGCCACTCGGACCACTGTGACTGTGGTAGAGAACCACGACCTTTGTCGTATATTTTATAATTACATAATAAAATCATATCCCACAAAAACTCCTTGATCTATGTCCATATTGAATTTGGCTTTATAACCTTTTTCTATAATTGCTAATTAATATGAAGTACTGAATTACTGCGCCAATTTAGAGAGAGAGAAAAAAACTACTCAGTCACCTCAAAACAATAACGAAATATCTACTCTTTTTCTCACCGTTTCTAATAACTCTGGAGGATTCAAACGTGTCATGTATTCCAAAGATTCGCAACTTCATTACCCAAAATTCACTGGAGTGCTTTCCTGATCTGACTTCATTAGGATAGGGCCAACTACAGAAACTTAGGGTTTATCAGGACAGGTTTCGATCTTGTTGGAAACTGTCAGAAGTTGACTTTGGTTTCTTTCTTCTCAGCGTTGTTTTTGATCAGCTGTCGATGGTATATATATATCATGTTCCTCATCTATAGAACAGTTAAATGCCCCCTCACAGTTGTATATTCTCATCCATTTCTTCATGTTTGTTGTGGTTAGATAAGCTAATATAACCTGTTGCATCATCAACAACCTTCAGTGTGCAAAACCATTTTGGCATGGATTCACATTCAAAAACATCAATATTTTTTTATCATTCTGCAGGCTTCACCATATAAAATACATATGTATTCATATTCAACTAATCGTTAGTGTCTCTTTTGACTTGGTGCTGTGCGGTGTGAGCACAAAAGGTAAACGATCGAAATCGACAGAAATTTTGAAATTGTGATAATACCGACACGGCTTTGATTTGTCCTGGTCATGTCGTAGCGGTATCGACTCGACCATGCCAATGAAACTTTAACTATACACGTCTATAACTAATTCAAGCAATTAAGTAACCTTCAGACCGACATCGTTTTAGATCTCTATAAACAACTATCTGCTTTGCTTATCATAATTTGCTGCTACAACTAAATCTGGGCAACATTAATTAGGTAGATGGTGACATATGTGCTACAAAGTCCACTAACATGTTTCTTGTAGCAGTTGTTACTTGTTAGACGTTACACATTTGGCGATCCAGGGATTTAGTCTTATTCGTTGACTCGGTTTACAAACACGGTATTTTCCATCCATGCACACGCCATGCATCCCCTCATAGTGTACTGTATAAATAGAGAACAAGCAGCCGCGCCGCTCTTCATCTCTCGTCTCTTCATCACCATCTCGAATTCTCCTTCGAGCTCCGAAGCTAAAGTAGCTAGCAAGCTCAGAGTGAGAGTGGCATCTGATCGACCAATATATAGCCCATTGTTCACCGTCGCCATGAGGTCGACGAGGTTGTCATTTGCCTTGTTGGCGGCGCTCGTTGTCGTCTCCGCATCGGCGGCGGAACTGGAGGTCGGTTTCTACAAGCAGTCGTGCCCACAGGCCGAGGAGATCGTGCGCAACGCCGTCCGCCGCGGTATCGCCCGTGAACCCGGCGTCGGCGCTGGACTGATCCGGATGCACTTCCACGACTGCTTCGTCCGGGGCTGTGACGCCTCCATCCTCATCAACTCCACGCCGGGCAACAAGGCCGAGAAGGACTCGGTCGCCAACAACCCCAGCATGCGCGGCTTTGACGTCGTCGATGACGCCAAGGCCGTCCTCGAGGCGCACTGCCCGCGCACGGTTTCCTGTGCCGACATCATCGCGTTCGCGGCCCGTGACGGCGCCTACCTCGCCGGCGGCCTCGACTACAAAGGTCCCCTCGGGCCGTCGTGACGGCCGCGTGTCCAAAGAGGAAGAGGTGCTCGACGACAATGTCCCTGCCCCGACTTTCAAAGTCGATGAGCTTATTGAGAGCTTCAAGCGCAAGGGCCTCAACGCCGACGACATGGTCACGCTCTCCGGCGCGCACACCATCGGCCGCTCCCATTGCTCGTCCTTCACGCAGCGGCTCTACAACTTCAGCGGCCAGCTGGGGCGGACCGACCCGTCGCTCGACCCTGCCTACGCCGAGCAACTCAAGATGCGCTGCCCATGGCCGTCCAGCAACGGCCAGATGGATCCCACGGTGGTGCCGCAGGACCCTGTCACGCCGGCCACCTTGGACAACCAGTACTTCAAGAACGTGCTGGCGCACAAGGGCCTGTTCGTCTCCGACAAGACGCTGCTCGACAGCCCCTGGACGGCCGGGATCGTCCACTTCAACGCCGCAGTCGAGAAGGCATGGCAGGTGAAGTTCGCCAAGGCCATGGTCAAGATGGGCAAGGTCCAGGTGCTCACTGGCGACGAGGGAGAGATCAGGGAGAAGTGCTTCGCCGTCAACCCACACCACTAGTCACTTTTAGCTAATTTGCTCGTGTACTAAGTTATTTTTTTATTTGTTCAACACGTCGATATCAATATGTCATAATTATGGACATTGTTTTCTCTTCAAGCCTGTGAATGAAATCAATGCAAGTTTGTTGCATATGTAAAAATTTAGCTATGATCCGCAATTATTACCAGAGGAAACCCCAACTTTGAGTGCTTATTTATACATCCGCAATTATTACTTCACTTATTTTGAGTTCTTTTTTGCTCCATGCATGTTTGATTTGGTTTCATAGTCTTTTTTTTTTTTCTACAATTGCTAATTAATGCAGCGAGTTCCGAATTACCGCACCAATATTGTCAAGATAAAATTACTGCATCAACATATAAGAAGAATGAAATTTGTATTCTTTTCATCCTCATTTTTTTTTAATGATAATTATAGACAATTCAAACATTATCATGTACTCTCTCTATCCCTGAAAGAATAGATTTCTAGAATTGTTTTGAGTCAACATTTTGAACTTTGACTGATTTTTTTAAAAAAAACTGTTAAGATTTATATTATCAAATTAGTATCATTATATTTCTCATAAAAATATCATAAGATAGTCATTTTATATCATAAATGGTGTTACTCTTTTCTTTTAAAGTTATCAAACTTAAAAAAGTTTGAATAACATGAATTATAGGAATTGATTTATTCGAGGACGGAGGGAGTATTCCAAAGGTTTGCTTCATCACCGAAAATTTACTGGAGTGCTTTCTACCCCTGATCAGACCGAGGGTAGGGGTAAGTAACCACTTGCTACAAAAACTGATGGTTTATCTGGACAGGTTTATTGTTTTGAAATTGTCTGAAGTCGACTTCGGTTTATTCTTCTCAGCGACGTTGTTTGTGAGGAGATGCAGTGTGTGGAACGTATATATATATATATCTTGTTCCTGATCTATAGAACAGTCAAATTAAGGCTACCATGTGTGTATTTTTCGCATCAATTTCTTCATATGTTTGTTGTGGTTAGGCAGACTAATATAACCTGTACTTGCATCAAACCATTAATGCAAAAACATTTTTGGGCATGGATTCACATTCAAATTACCATTTTAACCATGCTGTAACAGGCTTTATTACATAATATACGGAGAACACGGCGCATCCAGCTATAGTGGTATTTTTTTTTGAATTTTGAAAACGCGATTTCTGGAATTAACTGTAGGGGCGGCTCATACAGTAGGAACGGAAGATTAGGGGCGGCCGGGCAAAACCGCCCTACTGAGAGGCAAACCAGCCGCCCCTATAGAACCCTTATGTAGTAGTGTAACATAGTCCATATGATCACCAGGTCACCTTTTGACTTTGTGCTGTGAGCTACAAAACCAACAAAGGTAAACGATAGAAATTCTTGAAAAAAAATTGTGATGATACAGACACGGCTTTGGAAGTTGTCCTGGTCTTGCGGGCAGCGGTATATATCGACCATGTCAATATCAAATGCAGAAACTTTACTTTTGTCTAAAAGAACTTATCAATTAAGAAACCTTCAGACCCACATCGTTTTCGATCTCTAAAAGACTCCCTGTGCTTTGCTCATCATTTTGCTGCTACAACAAAGTCTGAGCTGGGCAACATTAGGTAGATGTGATGACATCATCATGTATATACAGTGTCGGTTCCTGTCGGTCTTACCCGTTCTTCCAGCTTTGCTCCATCCACTATGCAGCATGCAACGCAAGGTCCAAATTGTCAATATCATGCTGGTTCATCAACACCGTCCATCGGTTCTCAACCTTATGAAGGTTTGCGAGACACACTTGCGTGTTAATATATTCTACCTCAATTTCAAATTATAAGATGTTTTTGGTTTTTCTAGATATATGATCCCTTGGTCCCATAGCGACTGTTGCTGGGGCAGATGAATTAATTGTCCAGATTCATTCCAATGGCCATCCACCTATTCCCACCCTGTGTCTAGATTCATTAAATTTCTGATGTACACACTCAATGGCTCCAGCGACAAGCTCATTGGGACAGAAAGAGTACATATATACTTAGGACAGTCCCATTGCTTAAAATTATACACGATTTTTCAGGATGACAACATGAGCAAAAACTATATCTATAGAAATAGCACACAGAGACAGAGAAGTAGCACGTGGCGCCGACGAGCGCGTGGGGCACCAGAGAAGCAGCATGCGACACTCGCGAGCATGAACACAAACAGCGCCGGTTAGCTAGCACCGAGGTACGGGCAGAGCGTGAAACAGCATGCGCGCAATGGCAGGCACGTGAACACGGCGATGTGGGCGGACGAGCGCGTGGTGGCCAGTGCACGAGCACGGAGACGCAGACGCTATCAGGCGCGCAATGGCAGACATGTAATCCAACAGTTGTTAGGTTTCGCGCCGGTAATTATTTGGTTACTACCGCTGGCGTCGCTTGTTGTTTGAACTTTATTCTACTTAATGAAAAAACGTGGTCAAAAAGAAAAAGCCTAGCTAGCCGTCCCTACAACTGCAATACCTTCTTGTAGTAGTGATCTGATCGATCGGTGGCCGTGAGGTCGACCCGATGGAATGTGCCGCTCGACCCGGTCACACCGGCGACATTCGACAACCATTACTTCAAGAACGTGTTGGTGCACGAGGTCTCGTGCTCACCTCCGAAGGCTCCGATCAGACGCTGCGGCTATGGATCAGGAAGTGTTTCGATTCGATCGTCGTCAACGGCTACTAGTCACTCATTGCAAGTCTGCAACGAATTCGATCGCTACAGCTACATCAATTTTTATGTCACACTTGACTTAAGCTTGAGTCTACCAAATTCATTTATTTTTATGTGAATCATAATAAATCGTCTCTGCCAAATAAAACTTTTATAATGTTATAATTTGCAATGACATTTGTATTTTTATGCACGAGTATAATTAATCTCTACCGAGCAGAACGTGGTATTGACTATTAGTCTTTTCCTGCATTATTTTGGGTAACACGAGTGAAACGATATAGGAACATACGTATGGCTGGACTGGGCTGAATATGTGGGCTTAGGCCTATCAAATATCTTGTTTAACAGATCTTTGGTTAGTGGCCCAGAGGAGGTGATGAGCGGCCTGCTTCAGGTTTTCAGCCTGCCACAAAACTTGTCTAGGTTTGCTCGAAAAAAAAGAGAGTAAAATTGTCTAGGTTCTGCTCATTTTATTTTTTGTCTAGGTTTCTACTATTATTACTCTGTCCATCCCCCAAAAAAGATAAGTCTAGAATAGTAAACTATTTGAAGTTTAACTAACTTTTATAGGATAATGCTTATGATACTAAAATAAATATCATTCGATTTGTTATAAAATACATATTTATAATTCATATCAATTTGGACTCTTAAATGTTGTTAATATTTTCTAACTTAAGATAGTTTTACTTTGATCAAATCGAAAATTTGCATCACTTTCAAGGTGAAGGTAGTACTGGATATTTCTTTAGTAATAGTACAGATATACATATATATTTCTAAATATTGTTTGAAATAACACATTTCAGTTATTGAACAAAACTATGCATTATTTTATATTAGGAATATTTCTAAATATTGTTTGAAATAACACATTTACGAAGCTGGTTTTCGAATACGTTGCCTACTTAAATTTAGATGGTTCTTAGAGTTAAGGAAACAATTTCTCCGGTTTTAGAATTAGGAGGAGAAACCATTTTCCCGAGGCAATATAATAAAATTAACGTGGCCCGGCCCATTCCCATGTTACCCAGCAGAGTGGCCTCCTGTGTAAATTAAACTGCATGCCAAGTTGTCAACTGAAATAGAGCACCGGACTTCTTGGCCTCTTCCTCCGTTGACATCTCCATTGTAGACAGACAGATACCCGTTAGCTGCTGTAGCTGGTACCTACCATATACCATCCGCGGTGCCCCACCAGTTGCCATGGCCATTGCAGAGGGTGAGGTGCCGTCGCGGACTCTTTGGGCATTCGCGGAAGAAAGCTCAGTCGGCTCCAATCAGAGTAGCACGGTGGCGCCTGTTTACAGGTAGGGCCTCTAATGCACTCATCCTGGCCGCTAATAGTAATTCATGGTGTGGACAGCCGTCTGTTTTCTTTGTTTCTTGCTTCTGTTTCAGCCGATGATCTCCTATTGTGAGTTTATGACGCCTTCATGATTTCCTATTGTTCGTCCCAGTTTGAGAGGGCTTTGGCCTTTTTGCATCCATGTATATGTTGACCCAATTGCATTCATCATCTTCACCTCCCGAATTGAATCGATAGGGTGTTTGGTTTATGCTTTATCCATCCTTGGATGAGAGGTAGTGTATCATGAGCACTTTTTAAATTTGATAGAATGATTTCATTCTTGGTACTAGTACGGTTTATTAGCTTGTGATGAATGAGATGATGATATTATATTTCAATAAATTAAAAGAATAAAAAATAAGTAGATGATGAACTACCCTATTTCTCGAACCAAACATCCTAAGTTAACCGGCCCCTTCTTAACGGAGATGTATAAGCCTATAGCATGGAATCATTCGTTTTAAATTTTGAGATGTTTTGGCTTTTCTAACAAAATACATAGATATGGTTAATGCCTATACCAAAACGACATGTATCTAGGAAAACCAAAACTGTTATAATTTGCAACAATTTAAGTATTGCTAATTTTCTATATAAACATAAGTCAAACTTAGAATGGTTTATGTTTGACTGCTAAAAAGACAACTATAGTTTACCAGTTATTTTTATGATAAATGATGTGTACAACAACGTTCAGTCTCGTTGGACATTTTTAGGCTTGTATGAGCGTGTTTGGTTTGTTGGTCCACTAGAGACTGGTCAGCAAACCTAGCCTGGGCAGTCAGGCCTGGCTCCAAGGAGCCAACCAACTTGTGTCTGGTTGTGTGCAAACAAGAGTCTGGCTTAGTCAAGTTTTTGTTTGGTTCGTTGTGTTCTTTGATAGAATCACCAGGTCTGAAGGTCTGAACTTCGGTGGGTTTACCTCCTTAGAAGCAATTCATCGAATAGGTGGTGGACGCCGGCAACCACCTCGAAGCACATCCAACACCTCGGCCAGCACCTCAGCCAGCATCAGCAGAGTCCCAGCAACCGTGTCGTCCACAAGCCCCCACAACATCCTCTCGCTGGAAAGGTTACTCTTTTATCGCACCGGTGGCTACACGACCTCGAAAGCCCAGGCAAGAACACCGTCCCAGACATGCCCTGCCGCTTTAGCTTCCGGACCGTCATCCGCTCGAGGAACGCGCGTGCGGCCGCGGGCGGCCGTAGCCGCCTGCGGCTTTCTTGTCCTCCTCCGATGCTGCCGAGGGCGGCATCACCGCCGTGGCATCCATTGATGACGACGACAGGTGCAGCCTGCACCAGAATGAGCCCGGGTGCATCGGCGGCGCGCACAGGCAGTACCTGGCCGCCACCGGCGCATGACCGGCGACGGCGGTCTTTGAGTTGGAGCACGGAGGAGAGGAGCTCATGCCCGTAGTGGTGAGTCGTTGGATAGATCGGACAGGTGGTGGATGCGGGCCTCGTCCGAGCTGCCGGCGACAGCGGCGGCAGTGGAGGACGACAGCGCAGCAGGGGAAGAAGGGGAGGACGGCAGTGGAGGACGATAGTTCTATGGTGGCAGTGGAAGCACGACGAGGAGGGAGAAGGAGCTGAGGAGGGAAGCCCGCCGGCGGGAGCCGGGTGGGGAGAAAAGGAGCTGAGGGAGGGAAGCCCGCTGGCAGTTGCCTCGTGAGAAGAAACGGCGGCGCAAAGGAAGGCGTGGTAGGTTTTTTATTTTGTCATGGCTCGAGATGTGGTTGCCTCCCGTGGCCGGCGAGGGGGCGGTGGCGGCGGGGTTTTTCCTCGACGGCGCCGACGCAGCGGCGCACGGCGCGCTCCTTGCGGCCATGCCCGGATGCTCCGTGTCATTCGGGCCCAAGCACCGACGCCGTCAGGGTTCCTGTCACCGTCGATGTCGGTGAAGGGGCAGGGGGTCGTCGGTGGCCCGGCCCGGCCTGGCTAACGAATTTGGCTAAGAGCAACCAAACGCTCAAATTTAGCGCCGACCGGCCATGGCCAGTCCAAGCCAAAAAAGAACCAAATAGGCGTTATGTGTTCCGTATGGATGAGTACGTCGATCTAAAAGGTTTTATTTTCTGGATACCTTTTCGTATTGTAGAAATTCTAAGTTATGTTATGGGTGGATGTAATTACAATATTTAGGGTAGTGCTAATATTAGTGGTAGATATGCATATAATTGTTGCCCTTTTTTTGAGAATTACACAAGTCTGTATGACCTTCACTATATGCATGCACACTCACCCCTATGAACACACGTCACGCCAAATCCTACCCCTATGAGCACGTCAGAAGGGACTAGGGCGTGCGGCAGATCCGGAGATTACCGGTCACTATAGGCGCCTCGTCGTCGACAGGAATGTCATTTAGTTTAGGACAAATATACTTTACACTCTATCTATTCCAAATCATGTCGTTTTGGTTTCTCGGTGTCTTGGCAGTATCTAGACATAGTATATGACATATAATTATGTGTAGAAAAAGCTATGTACTAGTGTTTGAAACAAATGGAGTATTTCAAAATGGAGAGAGAGTTAGGGAGCGTTTAGATATCTTGCTAAGCTCATCTCACCAAGCAAGAAACTAGAACGAGAAAGGTTCCTCATTTCCCTTGCCAGCTTGGGAAAGCCAATATGACTCTTTTGCCTTGGCAAGGTTAGTCTTATTTGATTACTCCATAGATGAGATCGATGAGGCAAAATAAACTAGAAACCAAAACAAAAGAAACATTAGATACGGAAGAAGAGATAGAGACATGCAAAGATTTGTTCAAGGCGGAGCAAGAAGGGTGTGTACTTGTATGAACTCTCTCCATTTCGAATTCTAAGTCGTTTTGACTTTTCTAGATATATAGTTATTATTGTTATGTGTAGAAACTACTACACATCTTATGGGTTTGGATTTATTTTACAATTTTGACCTTTTTCGTTAAAGATTCACATTTAACTCCTAGGCGTCAAAACTCATCTTTGGATCTTTTTTTCTCGGCGCCGTGATCTATGGTTTTGAGGTAACACGTCTCGGCGCTAAAGTTGTGGCGCTAGTTGGACGTTAGAAATGGCGTAATGAGAATGATGTGACGCTGATGTGGCGCGAGCTCGGTGTTGCCGTTTATGGCGTTGGCGTCAGTGCTATAGATCTTGGCGTCAATGTCTAAATCAGCCTGCATCATGTATAAGCAGAAGAGGTGCAGAGATAGGACGAGGAAGCATGCATGAGTCCTCTTCCTCTCACTAGTATGCTAGTATTTGCATAGTAGACTTTTGTCTATCCATTAATTCCAAACATCACTTTTTCATTGCCATGCCATGCCCATCCGGCCATGCCTGTGCTCTCTTTCTCTCCCTCACTTACCCGCACCGTAGGCATGCAGCAGCCTACCTCATTATGGTTGTATACTCCGTATGTTACTAAGGGAGTGTTTGGTAGTGGCTCTAGAGCCGAACTCCAGGGTAGAGTTGGGTGAAGCTTGCCAAACGCCTCAATTCTAAAAAAAAGGTAGAGCAACCTGACTTCATGCAGTTATTGGGCTAAACCAAACCTCCTTAGCTATACGCAGTAGGTGCATGTCATCAACACGCCTACTTGATACGACGAACAACTACAATATAGCCAAAGTCACTGCCAGAACCATGGGTCAAGGTCGGCGCTTTGTTTCACGGCGCCTAGCTATGTCACGTCAGTGCCATATCACTAGCATGTCATCATCCAGTCTCTGACCTCGGTGCCATGATTAATGGGCTGAGACATGTTACATCAGCGTCATAGGTCACATTGTCGAAAAAAGGGTCTCCAAGAGGCTAAATGTGAATTTTACATAAAAGAGCCAAATTGTAAGAGAAGGTTTTACAACCAACGAGAGCTATTCTTATTTTCTGTCGAAGGGATATGCTTGCCTTTTTGTGGTTAGCTAGTTCGAGGCCATGAAGAATGGGATAAGAGCACCCACGATGCTATATATAGTAAGTTATTACTCGAAGCCTTCTCTAATAGTGCTCACTCTTAGCAATTTCTAATAACATGATTAGGCCCACATGACCAATCTTGAAATGTGTATGCGAGCCTACCTTTTGATCGAGAACTAGTTTTCGGTTAGCATCTACTCCCTCCATCCAATAAAGAATAACATTATAGGATGCGTGCCGTTTAAAACTGTCTTCTCATTAGCTTATAAAAACAATGCTACGAGCTAGCTTATGAGCTAGCCATTGCGGATGTCTTAAGTTATTTTCTTTTCGTTAGCATCTACTCTGATCCGTTCTAGAAAGAATGGCGTTATAGGACGATTCGGATCAAACTGTTTTAATATTGACTAGATTAAGAAAAAACGTGCAACATTTATATTCCAAATAAATGTATATTATGAAAGTACATTCAACCACAGTAATTTTATATTGTAAATATCAATATTTTTTATATATATAATTTGTAGGACGAGTCTATTTTAGGACCCACGGGTAGTAATCAGCAACGGTGGGCCTCAGATGCTCACAAAAAAACAAAACTAAGGTGGGCCTATCTGTCATACTCATTTACCCTCTTCCCTCTCCCAAAGGAGAACACCACCTAGCCATCTATGGCGCAGACACCGCCCGACCATCCATGGCGAGACGCCCGCCCGGACGCCCCTCCCTCGCCGTGCAGAGGCGTAGCTGCCCTGTCACGCCACCACTCCCTCGCCGGTGCAGAGGCGTAGCTGCTTCGTCCTAGGGATGGGGCTGCCTAGGCGGCAATGGCCTGGCGGTGTGACTAGGCCAGGGTACGTTCCCCGGTGATACGACTCTCTGGCGGTGCAGGTAGCCTAGGGGCTCATCTCCCCAACGACGCGACCAGGCCGGGCCGAACCAGATCGACGAAGGGCGCAAAGGCTGGTGTGGGGGTGCTCCCCGTCCCCAAAAAACGAAATCTGGCGTTCCCTGTGCCTTGGTCCATTGATCGATAACTCGATACGCCGCCATGAATCCTCCTGGGGCGCTCCGGTGCTGCAGAATGCGAGTCCCAGGAGGTCAACGCGGAGCCACGATGGCTGGCTGTGGGGCGCTTCCGCTGGCTACCAGGAGCGGCGGCAGCTGCTGATTTCTTTCCACCTGAAGTATGTATGCAAGTTGATTTCTTTGATATATTTGCTGTCCTTTTACCTCTGAGACATCAATTGAAGCTTTGTTTTAGTTTCTCTGAAACTTTTTCCCAATTCACTTGAAGGCTTTAAAGTTGCCCTGTGAAATTGTTGGCACTTGCTGGAAACTCTACAAACTTTCTCTGATGTATGAAAAATCAAAGGACGAATCTTTAGGCTCTCCCACCATTAGAATTTCTTGAAGCCTTTCTTTGTTAACCCAGCATTAGAATTGCTTGATATTTCCCACCACAAATCAAAGGATGAATCTTTAGGCTGTGGGGAAAACTGATGCACACCAAAATGCTGAAAAGTGAGAACCGAAACTGCCGAGTGAAAACACAAGATATAAGGTGATGATTGATGGTTTCCTCCTCTTGATCACAGAGAGGACATTGCTCTGGGTGTGGCAACCCCTGTCTTGCCAGACGATTCTGCCGTCCAGGATATCTTGTGCAACCAGCCACATGAAGAAACGGCACTTGGGTGGAACCCAAGATTTCCAGACCCTCTCATAGGGGCCAAATTGAGTAGACCGAATGAAAAACTTTCATAACATTTGGCCCAGTACTGTCCACTAGAAGAAAAACACCAAATGTGAGAATCCTCAATATCTGGCTGTAGCTGAAAATCATAGATGAGATCCTATAGACAGAGAAAATCCATTATTGCTTCCGCTGATAGCCTGATACGTCACCACAAATATCCATAACCCAAGAACGGTCAGCCATAGCTTCCTCAACGGTGCGCCTGTTTGCTATTCTCTTAGGAACAAAGCGCCAAGAAGACGAGGGGCAAGGTCCGCAATAGACTGGCCGTTCAGCCAGCAGGCATTATAATTCCATATAAGAATAGTTTCTTTCTTTTCGTTTCAATAGTAAGATTACTTTAGTCTCGAAGAATAGTAACATCACATGGCCTTGTTATGCAGGTAAGCAACTACCCATAGCATTCCTATCAATGTGCTGGGGTTACGCATGGATCAACAAGATTTCTTTCAAACTAATGGGTGCCATGTGCTTCAAAGAGTGGAAAACAACTACAGCTTGAGATATTTCATGGAAAATGAGATACGAACCATAACCAATGGTTACAAGGATATTCTGGGAAAAGGTTCATTTGGTGTGGTCTACAAAGGAGCGCTAGAAGACGGATCCTCAGTTGCTGTAAAGAGATATATATATGGGACCCAGAAAGAGGAGTTTGCCAAGGAGGTGATAGTGCACTCTCAAATAAACCACAAGAATGTTGTTAGACTCTTGGGCTGCTGCACCGAGGAAAATGCTCTAATGATTGTCATGGAGTTTATCTCTAATGGGAACCTGAGCAGCATACTTCATGGCAACAGCGCTAACAGTTGGGTTCCCTTCCCTTTGTACAAAAGAATAGAAATTGCCATTGAGGTTGCTGAAGTATTATGGTGCATGCATTCCATGTATAGTCCCGTTCTCCATGGTGACATCAAACCTGCTAACATACTGCTAGACAAAATCTTACACCAAAGATATCAGATTTTGGAATTGCAAGACTCCTTTGTGCTAATGGGCCCCAACAAGCTTCCACTGTCATTGGTTCCATAGGTTACCTTGATCCAATATACTGTGAGACAGGAATTCTAACCCCAAAGACTGATGTTTACAGCTTTGGAGTGGTTTTGCTGGAAGTTATCACAAGGAAAAAAAGCAGTGGATGGCCTTGCTCAAAGTTTTAATGAGGCTCTTACAAAAGGGGAGGATGTGCAGCACATGTTTGATGAGGAAATCAGTGTTGCAGTAAACAAGAAGTTTCTTGGGGACATTGGACAGTTAGCAGCTAAGTGCTTTGCGGAGGGACAAGCACGTCCTGAAATGGTTGAAGTAGCTACTAGTCTAAGGATGATCAAGAGAGCTATGCAGAGAGAGCCGGATGTACTGTTAGCAGCATACCAATTTGGTGATCTAAAAATTTTCAGTAAAACTGAAATGAAAGAAATGACAAAAACTACCGCATGGCTTGTAGGAAATCGATGCGTGAATGTTTCTACAATGGAGTCCTCGGCATGAATCGTCAATTATAGTAAGACTACTTAAAACAAGTTCAGAAACTGATAGAGAGATATTTCTGAACATTATGAGCATATTGAGTCAAAAGAATCACAAAAACGTTGCGAATGTTATTGGCTTCCACTTAGGGAAATCCAGTTTAGAGTGTGTGTATGAGTCTTGCTGTGAAATATCCAAGACAATGTTTGGCTCTGTATCGTTTTCTAACAGAAACCTTTATGACACTATCTGCTCCATGGAGAAACTTCCTCTTCATCAGCGTTTGTCGATAGCAGTCCAGTGTGCAGAAGGCCTGATTCATATCCATTCATTAGCAGCTGAAAATCCTGATTCATTTAGCACTAGCCTCTCAGGAAGTTTCAGATCTTCCAATATATTTCTGGACAAGGACCTTGTGCCAAAAATCTTCAATGTGAACCTGTGGACATTTCTTGGAATTTCAGTGGCACAGGGAAAATACTGTGTTTCATATTCATGAAAATGAACTAGAAAAGTATTATTCAGACCCAAGGGATGTTTCTGGCCAACTGTGCAACCAAAAATCTGATGTTTATAGCTTTGGAGTTGTTCTTTTAGAGCTCTGCACTTGGAAGACAGTGAGATACACGTATAATGGTAGGTCTCATGTGCTTACCACAGACTTCATTGATGCTTATACAAGAGACCGTAATCAATTGAAATTTTTGGCAAGATTTGTTATGAACATGTGGGGTACTTTGTTCATGAGGCCATTGCCATTGCCATTGATTGCTTACAACTTGATATCCGAATGAGGCCAGAAATGGATTATGTACTTTTCCGTCTCCAGATCATCGCTAGTAGAAGTAAATTCGCTGGTACAAAAACAAAATCTCTTCTCATATTTTGTCTTTCAGCCTTAACCTGGTAGATAGACACATAAAAAACAAATAGAACGTGCAATATTTAAGGTTTAGGTGTACCTTTCTGGCCAACTTGGATATTGATGTCCAGAGGGAAAGCACATAACACCTATACATCCTAACTTATGTCCAGAGGATATAAGCAGACTGCTGACCCTTTTAAAAAACATCGTGTCTTGATGCTATTCTAACACTTCGTTTTTTCTTCAATGCAGCTGGTAGTTTCAATGAACATATCCTATGCACGTGCCCTGCCCGTATTAACAACACTGATAAACCTCATCCAAGTCTCATATCGACCATTTCCCTGGAGGAACTGAATGAAGTAACCAGGAATTTCAGTAATGATGTTCTTATAGGAAACGGACGAAATGCCAAATACTTCCTGGGAGTTCTTAAAGATGGGCAGAAATCAGCTGTAAAAAAGCTCGATACTTCTGCAGTGCAGGTCATGCCCGTGTGCCTTGCTTTTTTCACTTTTGCAGTGCAGGTCATGCCCGTGTGCCTTGCTTTTTTCACTTTTGCAGTTATTGTTCTTGATTTATTGTTGTGTACAGCGATAGATTACCTTCTAAATCCTTGTTGCTTTGCAGGTTACGACTATTTTCAGAATGTGTTACCATGACAACATTGCACAACTTCTTGGATATTTTCTTGACGAAGACACTTGTGTTCTTGCTTATGAGTATGCACCAAGGGGCTCCTTGCACGATATTCTTCATGGTATGGAGTAATACAACTTTACTTTCATAGGTTCCTAGCTTGATGCTTGACCCTTAGGTGTTTTCTTGTCAGACATAGGTCAATAGCATATCTGTGTTAAATCTGTTAAACCTGTTTTATTGACCACATTGTTAGTCTGAATAATCTAGGAACTATCGAACGTGAAAATCCCAGCTGATATTTTTAGCTTGCCATGATCTTAGGTAAAATGGGTGTGATGGGAGCCCAACCAGGACCACCTCTATCATGGTTGCAGCGTGTGAAAATTGCCGTAAGTGCTGCAAAAGGCCTCGAGTTCCTCCATATGAAGGTTGATCCTCCCATTATTCACAGCAACATCAGGTCCAGCAACATACTTGTCTTTGACAATGATGTTGCAAAAAAATAGGTGATGTTGGTGTAGTCCGTGAAAGGGATCTTTACTTTATTGAGACTATTTGGGGTCCCAAGCGATATTCTGACTGGGAAGAGCTAGCACCTGAGTATGTGAAGGAATACTTGCACACTTTCAGAACTAAATTAGTGCTTAGGCTGATAAATGACATGCATTCTGCTACTTGTGTGCTCTTTCCTTCTTTGAACTTGTTAGGTTTGAAGAGACAGGCGAGTATAGCATAAAGAGTGACGTCTACAGCTTCGGGATTGTACTATTGGAACTTTTAACTGGTCGTAAAGGATTTGATGAAACAAGGCCACTAGGCCAGAGGAGCATAGCTGAATTGGCATGTATGGCGGGGCTTGGTTACAGGGCGAAACAGTGCATGGATCCAAGGCTTGGAGGAGAGTACCCACTAAAAGGCTGTCAGCAAGGTAACAATATTGTTAAGACTGGATGTTGTGTGCTTGAGCGAGCAAATTAACCCCCCAAAAAAAATAAAGAGAGCAAATTAAGGCCTATACAGTGACTTGTGACGTACCTTTGAGCATTACCATTTTTCGACATTGGAAAAGGGAAGACAATCTTTTTTTTTATTTTCTTCTTTTTTAAAGGGAATTTTTTAGATCATATTTCTTTGTCCTGCATTTAAGCTGAACTTAACTGGAAAATAATATTTAGCGTCAGACAGATAAAACTTCTTCTCTCCACTGACACAGAGGGCATGCTCCAAAAAAATAACTCAAGCTTTGCCTCCTGAGATACAGTGGAAACCACAGTCAGCAATGGCTTTTTGTGAATCTTAAGAAAATACACTAACATAAAGCAAATATAACTTTTTTGTTGGCTTAAACATTTATGATATTTTTGAAAAAGAGTATAAATGGGTCTGCCTTTCTATGGAGCAGGTACAGACCAAATTAGAAACCATAGGCAAATTGTATCTGCCGAATTTGCTACTCTTTTAGATTTAGATTATAGTTACAGCTAATATCGGTATTTATTTTGTCTTCGAAATGAACAATACATCCTTTTGTTCTAAAAATATTACTCTAAACAAATGAACTTTTGTTTTCTTTTTGCGTGTGTGTAATTCTTGATTTCGTTTGGCAAACAGATGGCTGCTGTTGCTGAACTGTGCATACAAGACGAGCCAGACTACCGGCCTCACATGAGCAGCGTCGTCACGGCTCTGAGCCCGTTACTGGACAGCAAGAGAAGAAGTAACCATGCCCTCTAAAACAAAGCAAAAGTTCTGTGTAATGATTACATTCTGTGTACTGATGTAACCTCCACGAAACCCGTTATAGTGTAATATTGAACTCGAAGTGACACGCAAGGAAATCACATTCTAGATGCTTCACCAACATATGCAGGAATGGAACTTTTGTTATCATTGATAGACATGTAACTTTTCTTAATTAATAATCAATAAAAGCTTGGTGATTTGTTTGTCATCAAGGACAAAGAGAGAAAAAAAGTCCACAGTTCCGACTGCCAACGGGTCTCCGATGGTCTTCCGGCTGCAACCATAGAACTCGCCGAAGGTGGTTCAGCCGCGGGGCGATCCACGAGTTCTAGTACCGTGGGTGCTTGGTGCTTTACCTACCATCGACGATCCGGCATCCGCCCAAGACTCTTGTCTCTGCGCGTACGCGGAAGAATTGAAGCTCGATCGGCTCCAATCAGCGAGCCTTGCGGTGGCGCCAAAGCAACCTACTGCTGCGACAGGTTACAGGTAGGCACCCCCCTACTAGTTCATGCGCTCATCACAGATGCTAGTTGAGGTATCCATGGTGTGGTCAGTCGTCTCTCTCTCTCTCTCTCTCTCGTTTTCGTTTCTGTTTCAGTTCTTGATGTGTATTGTAACTTTATGGCGACTTGATTTCATAATATTGTTCATCTCCCAATTTGAGAGGAAATTGGCCTTTGGCCTTGCATCTACTTGAGTTCATGTATATGCTTCATCCAGGGATGCATGTTGGGGCCTATAGCATTGAAAAATAGAATCTCTCGTTCAGTTTTCTTGTGCTCCAGCGAAAGATCGATGAGATATGTCCTCCTTCAAGGACTGACTAACAGTTTATTGAAACCTTGTTTATCGTCTCCAAGTCACGGTCATTTTTTCATAAATATTGTTTCCTTCAGAGAAGCGAGAGAAATTTGGAGCCCGAATATATAGAGATCCAAATTCTCACGATGTAGATTCTTCTATCTTAAACGAATTATTAGCATCAGTGCGAACACCCTTTTTGGGTGATTCTTCCTCCTAGTGCTGTTCAGCGTTTAGTAGAAATTCAGTCAACATTTCATTTCAAAACATTCAGAGAGTCAACACTGTCCACCGGCCAAGAAGTGGACAACTTTTTCCTTTTTTTTTTTTTTTTTGAGAAATTTCATTATTTTGATCCTCAATAGGTACTCCTCTTAACATTTGACACTCAAATCAGGGACATTTAATTTTCGCTCTGTCTCACATGAGACCAGCCGAGTCACCGACATGTGGACCATGATGATAAATGTTATGCTACCCACCCTATAATGATGGTAAATCTTTTAAATGTGCCCCTCAAATCGCACGCCTTTATAAATTTGACCCTAAACATACCATATAAATTTAACCCTGAACATACCAATCTCTTTTAATAGCAGAGAGTTTCTCACAATTTTCAGTTTCAACTATCTCTTCTTTACTAAGCGAAGAGAAAGACCAAACTATCCCTGCACCTAGAACATCCACCCATCGGGTGTTCCTCTCCTCTGCCTCGTTCCATCTTTCCATCTTGACTCGCCGATCCCCATTCCAGCTCTGAGCACCGGTGCTGAAGGACAGCGGGGAGCCACGATGGCTCGGCGTGGGGGTGATGCCGCCAGCCACCCGGAGCGGCGCTCAGCGCAGGTTGTTTGTGGCGACCGCCGGCTCTGTTTCCACCTCAAGTATGGATGCAAAAGTTTAGGATTAAATTTATAAAGGCGTTCATGTGCCCACTAATGCGGTGTCATCTAGTGGTTCTGGAACTTGTCGAGCGCATGGTTGGTGCTCTGAATTCTGAACTGTAATGGACGGGGGTGTAGGCCCTTTTACTCAAAAAAGTATGGATGCAAAAGTTGGTTTCTTTGGAATTTGCTATCCTTTTACCTCTGAGATCTCAATTCAAGCTTTGTTTTTCTAAACCAAATTGAAGCTTTGTTTTTTTCAAAAACTAATTGATTCTTGTTTTAGTTTATCTAATGAAACTTTCCCCCCCAAAAAAAAAAAAAAAAAAAAAAACCCAACTCACTTTGGAGTTGCCCAATGGAATTGTTTTTTGAGCTCTTTTGCTTAACACTGTCCTCAAACTCTAAAATTTTACTCCTCTATATATGAATTAAAAATTGCGGAAACACAATCATCAGCAGTCTCAAAACTTTGGATTTATCAGTCACTGTTGATCCTCACTTATTATTATGAAAAAAATGGAATTAGTATTTTCTGTTTTAAACCTTTGATATCGAAGTTTTAGTACTTTCACATTTTAAATTCACACTTTTTTTAGATCCATTTGTTTTGCTATGTATCTAGACATAGTGTATAACTAGGTGCATAGCAAAATCAATGTATCTAGAAAAAGCTAAAGTGAACTACAATTTGAAACGGAGGGAGTACCTATTAGCTCTCATATTCAGAATTTTTTTTATTAACAAACTGTATACTGTTAAATCTGTAATAATAGAGCTTTTGCTTGTTCCTATCATACTAGATCTGGTGTAATGAGTAATGTGGTGGAGTTGTCATTCAGATAGCGTGTTTTATGTTACACCCAAGTTTACATTGTGGCAGGTTAGGATTCTTCAAGGTTCTTTTTGGTCAGCTAGCAGGCATTATAATCCCTATTTAAGAAATAAGAACAGTTTCCTTTCTTTGTTTTCAATAGTATAAGGTTACTTGAGTATCAAAGAGTAGTAACATTGCATATGACCTTGTTATGCAGGCAAGCAACCATCCATATAGCATTCCGATCACTGTGCTTGGTTGTGCATGGATTACCAAGGGACAATCTTAGAGATTTCCTTCAAA
>JADLZK010009814.1:0-102904 GCA_015847255.1 Hyparrhenia diplandra
GCTGGTGAGTAAAGTGGATGAGGTGGAGGTTGGAGCTGGGCTTCTGCCTCCTCTCATATGTGGACCATGTGAAGTGACACAACAGGCCTTCTTTTTGAAATGTTCCTCACACTATATATGACCTCTTTCTACTGTCCAATGGGGAGCGTCAACTACTGCACTCACCTCCCTTGCTCTCTGAGTGTCCTCGATCTTGCTTTTCTAAAAACGAATTTAGTACGAGAGCCGCATTATATTAAAATAAGAAGTATTACCTCCATCCACGAAAGAAGAAATTCTCAAATTCTAGGAGTGAAACAAATTAAACTTTGACTAGAATTGTAAAAAAAAAAAAAAATTATTGTATGTAATGAGTGTTACTACTTTTTTTATAATGAGTGTTACTACTAATGGTATTTTTTTTTAAACGAGGATTCCGCGCGTTGCTTGCGGGTATGCAGGAGAAATTATATAGGTTAGAATGTTAACTAAGGATTTGAAGATGAATTTCTCGCACATTGCCATATGATTTGCATCGAACATGGAGCAATATATGTTTTGTTGCACATATACATACAAAAAAGTGATCCTATACACAGTCCACACTCCTGAATGCTTGGTAGAAGTGCAAAGAATCAATATATCCTAAAGTTTTAACAAATATACGTGCTACCATCTAAACTAAATTAAGAGAAAAAATTATCAATTAAGGAAATTTTTAAATATGGGTATTATAAAGGTATAAACAAAAACATTATCGATTGAGGCCACCAATACTTGAAAGAATTTTTCTTATACAGTAGCTTGCAACACGGAAAAGGTTATAACAAACAACTACAATTAGTTAATAAAATCATCACAATCCTTAGCTGACTGAACTGAAAATCATTATTGTACATATGCTGCTTACACAGCTGGTAGGATGGACCTTGATAAATTAAAGGCGGACTATTTTTTTTTTCTTTTTTTTGTAATATCAAGACAACATGTGCTTACCGGTTTATATAGAAATCCCAGCATGAAAAAATGTCAATGATCAAGAATGTGCATATTTGCTTGCATAGAAGTAGTACTTGGCGTGCTTTAGACAAATGGCATATCGGCTTGGAGAGGGCTCTTGCATCTGCTGTAACTACCTGTGATGCTACTGCAAGAGATTGGAAAGAGGAATCGATGTGTTGGCGTGTTGCTACTGTGCTACTACATATCTACTTATATAAGAGTGGAGGACATTAAGGAAGAGAGACTATTCGAAGGAGCTGAGCAGATCCACGTCTTTTCATTTGCTTGAATCTTGACATGAAGCGATGCCCTGATGATCCTTCGTATTCCCATTAGCACACACTGCATCAAATTAAATGCTTTCTTGGTGGACTTCAGATCAAGGATATTTAGTGGAACTGGATGGCTACCTCAACATGGACGGGAGACGATTTGCCTGGCTGCATGCATGACTTAGTTTAGTGAGTTGGCGCAAGGAGATCGTAGAGAATTCCCTAAGTGGGGTTTATCTTTATAGGTGTAGTAGATGGCCGCCAATGGAATTGGTCGGTGTTTCCCTAGTGAAGACTATCTAGTCTTTGTGTGATGGCATAAGTACCATCAGTTAAACATAAATCTCCCTAAGCTTTTTGTCTCGCTCTCCTTTGTTTGTAAACACTTATTTTTTTTTTCTTCAATTAATAAATTCTGGAGGGGGCCTCGGCCCCTCCAGTTCAATCAAAAATTAAAAAAAAACCCATAAGTTGAGGAATTTGGCCCTTACCTCATCATGCTCATGAGAAACGCAAATATCTAGTATGACTAATGGTTCTTAACTCGACTTAAAAGTTTGTTTTGGTATATTTTCTTCTCCATAATTCTTGCGACATCCCTTCCTTAGAGCATCTTCAAAAGATTAGCCAAACAAACTAGTCAAATTTTATGATTTAGCTACTCTCTAAAATAGATTTGACAAAAAAAAAAATTAGAGTGGTCCAACAGACTCTATAAAGGATAGCTAGTGAAGTATGCTATCAAAAAAATAGAGAGCGAATAATGTGGGATGGAGAGCTAGCCATTTTAGATAATCATATGGAGAGTCTGTTGGGAGCAATTTTGTCTTAGTAATAGCTAAATTTAACTTTAGAAAGTCATTTAGCTAGTCAGATGCTCTTACTGCACAATTAAAGAGCCATTTTCTTAGCTAACCTTTATTTTTGAAACTAACTTCAGAATCCCAAACCATGGGTCTTCGTTTGATGAAGAATGTTCTATTTTAACTATATAAATATAATGCTAGCTTAACGTTGTTTTCTTAAAAACAATTATTTTAAATGGTCTATGACATGATGTTTTGCAATTTTTCCTTCCTGTGGGATAAATGAAACTTCTTGTATTTCTCCCTCAGTTTCCAAAACATTACGTATGTGAATGAATTGTGAAGTACAGGGACAGCATTCGGTCCAGGTCGGCTCACACTTGGGCCGTTCTTAGATTAATTACCAGCAACACAGGCCACACAAGCTCACAGGATATTGGGTTGGGCTACCCATCTACCTTTGGGCTGAGCGAACAGCAATGACTGTTCTCTGTTTCTCCAAAACAAAAAGGAATTGTCATTCCTCTCTTTAAACCATTTTCTTAATTTATTTAGGGGTTTAATGACAGTTTTTTAATAGTAGATGATGTGTTGACAGTAAGATGTGTATTCCAAAGGTCTCTTGGCTTAGAGGTGTTGGCTTTGATTCGCGATTGACACTAGCTTATAAGGGCACCCACAGCAGTCGATATATACACTACTACGGGATTGATTTTGCGTGGTGTTGGATTTTATTTTCCGTGGCGGGCATTTGAGAAACCGTCACGGAAAATAGGTGGCTGGCACCCCCGGCCGAGGGAAAAACCGCCCGCGTTAATCGATTAACCGTGGCGGACATTGTTAAAAACCGCCACGCCAAAATCGATTAATCGTGGCGTTTATTGTAATAAAACCGCCACCATAAATGTTTATGCATGTGGTGGTGGGCCCGCATACCAGCACTTGCAGTCTGTTGCATGTCCTTGGGCTCTGAGAAAGCACAAATGTGCCATGTCATCGATCCAGATGTGGGGTGTTTGGCCACTCATGGCTCGCCATGTGTCCCGGGTCCATTTGTCATGGGCACAAAAGAAACACAACCATGGACTGTCTCTCTCTCCCTCTAAAATACTCGCATCGCATACATCAGGTCCATTTCCTCTCTCCGTCTCTCTCTCTCGCCATCCATCCTTCTCTCTCGCCATGCATCCATCCATCCATCTCTCTCTCTCGCCATGCACGGCCGGGCGGGCGCTGCTCCAGCGGGGACACCACTGTGGGCGGCGCGGACGCGAGGCCACGGCCGGTGGCACAGAGCGAGGATCCTAGCGGCGCGGGCGGAGGACACGAGCCGGCCTCGGGCTCGCTGATCCACGGCGAGGTGGAGCAAGCGGCGTTTGGAGGCGCGGCGGCGGACGGGGCGGACGGCGGCGAGCCGGATCCCGGCGGCGGACGGCGAGCCCCTCCATATCCGGCCCTCCCTCCATCTCCTCTAGTCGGATCCGGGCGGGAACGCGGGGTTTCCCTCGGGGCAGGCGCCACGACCCGACGGCGACCTCCACCGGCCGAGGATCCTGCGGCGGCGGCGGCCCGTTAAGAATAGGTTTGGGCCCGCGGCCCGTTAGGGGTTAGGTTTGGGCTTTTTTTTTTTTTTTTTTATTTTTTGTATTTTATTTACCATGGCGGGCATTGTAAGAAGACCGCCGCGGTTAATCTCTATTTTCCGTGGCGGGCATTGTTAAAAGTCGCCCGCGGTTAATCGATTTTGCGTGGCGAGACATTTGCCGCCACGGTTAATCGTTCGATTAACCGTGACCCTAGGCTAGCGTGGCGGTTTTAATGTCCGCCACGGAAAATAAAAAGTCCGCCACGGAAAATCATTTCAGTAGCAGTGATAAGCTCTTCTTGGCAGTCAACGTGAGCCAAACCTTGCAAAAATCGACTAGACCAATCTGTAAATTTGTTAGGATGGTTTACGTTTCTCCATCAAGATCATTTGAGAAATTTTGAAATATTGAATTCCAAATTATCAAAATTTTAAACATAAATTTTGGGATGTACATGATTTCAAATGAAGTCATCAATTTCAAAATTGTACATTTTTTATTATGAGTACTACAACTTTACTCTATTTAAATAAAAAAAAAAATAGGTGGGGGTTCTCCCTACCGAGCCCTCAAAAAAAAAAAAGAGTACTACAACTTTAGTATAAAGTTTGTCCATCCAACTTAATTTGAAAAGTTACGATTTTACTGCGTGACACACCTTCGTTTTTTATGTGGGCCAAATTATCAAGGGCCTCTAGAAATGCCTCCATTTCTTAAGGCACCTGAAAAGCTTGTCCACCTTTAAGGCCCGTTTAGCACGACTTCACTTCACGGGTTTTTGGCTTTAGCTCCATGAACGGCTCCCATTTGTTAAAACAACTTCGTATGTCTATCATGTAGGGCTGGGAGAGAACAATTATCTATCATGCGGCTGGAGATGGGAGAAGTTACAATTTTTGGCTCCTCACCACAAAGGCATGTGAGCACTTTTTAGGGGCTTTATGGGTGGAGTCATTCCTTTTTACTCGGTTTGGCACAAAATAGCTCTAAATAGAGCCTTGCCAAATGGGAAAAAACTGGTGTGTGCACCGCACACGCATGCTTTGTTGTGCACCCCAGTAGATTCGCGTCACGTGTCATGGGAATCATTATTGCCGTACGCTCTCTGGAACCGGCTCCGCTTCGTTGGCGCCGCATGCACGAACACAAAAGGATGAGGCTGAGCTGTTGTGTACTACACGGGATGCGGACGATAATGATAATTCACAGGACACGTGGCGCGAATCAACTGAGGATCCGTGCACACACCAGTTTTTTTCCGCCAAACGAGGCATGAATATGACATTTTTAGAGGTAGTTTGGCATACTAGCCACCTCTAAAAAAATAGCAGACATGTCTAGAGGTGGCTTGTCTAGAGGGGAATCTAGAGGTGGCTGGAAAGCCCAACTCTTGGGCTGCATTGCTTTGAAATCATTTTAAGCGGAAAGTTTAAAAAGAGTCAGACTATACTCGAAAAGAGGGGTACCTCTAAACATAGTTTATGTGGTATTGATTGATTGTCACTAGGCGTCTGTGCCACAGGGTGGTCCACTGACCACCCTATGGCCTGCCCGTCATACATAGTGGCTATTAATCGAAAATGAAAAAAAAAAGAAAACCGAACTTGACTTTCAGCAGGATGCGAGGTGAAGTAGCGAACACCAGCGTGCTCCGTGCCGCCCAGATGACCCCCCGTGTCTCCGTGTGCGGCAGCCCAGTAGGGGCATAGAACCGTCAAGCGACTAATCGGCTGGTCGTCGCGGGGGCATCGCGCCATCGCCAAATCAAGATTGCTGCTTCTAGCGCTCGCTGTCGCCCGCCACCGCCCAGGCCTAGTCATGGGTGATTTCTCCCTCCTGATCGTAATCGGTGATTTCTCCCTCCTGATCCTAAGTCACGGCAAACCGCAACAAATTGTTTGATCCTAATTCCTGAGTTGTCCTCCTGCCCTCCTCCTTTTCTAATTATTTTTTTTAGATTTCTTCAATCGTAATTGGTGAAGTGTTTTTTTTAGTCATCATGAACAACTTGTATTCCATTTGAACAATTTATATTATGATTGGACGTTATTTTACCGAATTATTATATGGTTCTACCGAATTATAAATGATTTATCAAACTGTATATTTTTTTTGATCGACCACCCTATGCTCAAAAACTGGGTCCGCCACTATATGTATCTGTCAAGAAAATAACAGTTTATAAGTACGTTGTGTACTTGTTTTAATGAAGAGGTCACAACTACTCAAGATGGTGTTGTATCAACTTAATGTAATTATCTTAAGTAAATAAAATGCTTCTTTCAATAAAAATTATATGTAATATGGAAGTGCGAGGTTAGGGTGATATATAGAGGACAACAGCTGCAGATCGATGGCACTTTGAGACAACATGATGATAGGAGAAGCTCTCGTTGGCGCTGGCGGCGGTGCCCATATGGGGCAAACGTGAGCAGCTGAAACGGAAGAAGAAAACGTGATGGCAAAATGAAATGGTTTATCGTCGTCGGCCTAGAAGACCTTAGGTTTGAGTCAATTGTGACGCATATCTTAACTCGTTGGAAATACGCATTTGTTGTACTACCTATATTTTATCACTTCTCCTGTATCGATCTCTCAGGTAACAACATGTAAATTTTGCCATTGTTTGGAATTATCTCTTGTGATTTGAGTTGTACATTTAATCGTGTTAGTAACTGTAAGATTGTAATGAAGCATGTAGCTTTTTTTTGTTAGTACTGTATGATTTCACTTATCGAGAAATCAAACTTTTTTTTAACTTTAACCAAGTATATAGAAAATAAAATAATATTGATTTTTATATCTCCAAACCCCCTGTTCACCACCAGCCTAACCCCTAGCATCTATGGCAATGGACCAGATGGGGACTTTTCAAAACCATATTTCAATTTTAATCTAATTATACATGTTACACATTGTAAACATGACTATTCTTTTGTGTACACTTGTGCCAAAAACAAAACAATGTCAACTTTAGAACAGAGGAGAGCACTTGACAAACACGCAAGTGCGGTGATCGACTTGTGCCACTCCAAATCTGTCTTTTATTTATAAGTCGAATAACTGCGCTAGATTTCCGCTTATATATTCCGTAATAACTAGTAGTGTGGGTTGACGACGAAACACTTTTCCCTGATCTCTCCCTCGTCGCCGGTGAGCACCTGGACCTTGCCCATCTTGACCATGGCCTTGGCGAACTTGACCTGCCACGCCTTCTCTACTGCGGCGTTGAAGTGGACGATCCCGGCCGTCCAGGGGCTGTCGAGCAGCGTCTTGTCGGAGACGAACAGGCCCTTGTGCGCCAGCACGTTCTTGAAAGTACTGGCTGTCGAAGGTCGCCGGCGTGACAGGGTCCTGCGGCACCACCGTGGGGTCCATCTGGCCGTTGCTTGACGGCCATGGGCACCGCGCCTTGAGTTGCTCGGCGTAGGCAGGGTCGAGCGCCGGGTCCGTCCGCCCCAGCTGCCCGCTGAAGTTGTAGAGGCGCTGCGTGAAGGAGGAGCAGTGAGAGCGGCCGATGGTGTGCGCGCCGGAGAGGGTGACCATGTCGTCGGCGTTGAGGCCCTTGCGCTTGAAGCTCTCAATAAGCTCATCGACTTTGAAAGTCGGGGCGGGGACATTGTCATCGAGCACCTCATCCTCTCTGGACACGCGGCCGTCACGACGGCCCGAGGGGGACCTTGTAGTCGATGCCGCCGGCGAGGTAGGCGCCGTCACGGGCGGCGAACGCGACGACGTCGGCGCAGGAGACGGTGCGCGGACAATGCGCCTCGAGGACGGCCTTGGCGTCGTCGACGACGTCGAAGCCGCGCATGCTGGGGTTGTTGGCGACCGAGTCCTTCTCGGCCTTGTTGCCCGGCGTGGAGTTGATGAGGATGGAGGCGTCGCAGCCCCGGACGAAGCAGTCGTGGAAGTGCATCCGGATGAGTCCTGCGCCGACGCCGGGCTCACGGGCGATGCCGCGGCGGACGGCGTTGCGCACGATCTCCTCGGCCTGTGGGCATGAGTGCTTGTAGAAGCCGACCTCCAGCGACGACGCGTGGTGCGAGGCGTACGCCGTGGACGACGCCGCCACGATGACGAGGGCCGCCGCCCATGCAAAAGCCGGCCACGTTGACCTCATCGTCACCAATGCAAGATACCAACAGTGGACTGTTGTTGGTGATTCAACTTTGTTCTCGAACGAGATGGTGATCGATCAAGAGTTCTCGAACGAGATGGTGATCGATCAAGAGTAAGTTGTTGTGTGTTGAGGACATGGAGATTTGTGCAGCTGCTGGATCTGTAATTGTATTTATATATATAGGAAGGTATAGCCAGCTCTAGAAGAATTGGGGGATAGCGTGTGCATGGACGCATTGCGTTTGTGTACCCAGTCATCAACATATGTTAAGACCCAATCCTTCATCCATGCATAGAACATCTCTACCTTGTTCAATCAATGTAATCCCACGAAATTAAGAGCCGCACCGCGTCAGTGGACTGAGTATATATGGCTACTTGATTGACAAGTTATGATATGGAGTGAGAAGCCACGAAATGTGCCATCAGTCACCATCTACCAAATGCTGCCCAGAGACTTTGGGCTAGTATATATGTCATAATCATTTGTTAGCAGAGTTCGTTTGGAGAAAAGGATGCATCAAGGTTGCTTGTGGAAGTTCAAAGACGAAGTAAACGTTATGGGAATTCAGATTGACACGGTCTATCAGATGGGATGACCGGGGATTTTATGCTACGTGGATGAATGTAGTTCTTTCCCAGGTATGACATGAATGCCGTGACTCTGTCACGATTTTGGTTAATTGGAGCCCCTTGCATGGAATCGAACAACGCGGTCTCACCATACTCCCTAGTTGAAGGCCTTATGGTATTGTACATACAAGGATTCAACTCAGGCTTCAGTGCCACCTGAACAAGGACTTTATTAGATAGGATAAATCAAGAGATGACTATAACTGGTGTAAAATAAATAGACAAATAATAAGTCGGTTTGATGGCTATAAATAAACATGGTATACTAAAGCATAATTCAGATTCAGATTTATAATTTCTAGTAATTAACAGATCAACGTACCATTCAAAGAACACATATGCAGCACTAAAATTTCATACTGTGAGGCGACCTTTATTTTAGTCCTGTCCTCTTTGTTCATGCTCATCAAATTAAAAATACTCTTTTTTGTGCAAAGCTATTACTATGTTATATCAATTCATTCACGCTTCAGTTTGTTCATATGTGCGTAACAAGAAGCCACCATATATATCCCAGGCGCCGATACACATACAGGTGCAAATAGACCCGGATGCATTCTCGTCGTCCTTAACAATGCCTTTGTTTTGTACAAATTCAGACAAGGCCTTTGTTTTGTACAATTCAGAGAAGAGCTAGTGACAAAGAGTAGCAGCATTTCAGATCGCACCTAGTATACCTTGTCCATATGGCTGGATTTTGCACAAGATGTGTGCGAGACACAAGACTTGATGGTAACTGGATCTGGTGCATATGGAAAACATCTCTGTATTGACAGCCTTGTCCTCAAAGCCGAAGCTCCAGAGATGCCCTTGCAGCTCCAACACACCCTCCCACAGATGGCTCTGGCGCGAGAACGCGCAGCGCAGCCAGGCATTGGTCCAAAGCAAAGGTCTCCAGCTGTCTGCGGCATTCCATCGAACAAGTTACGCGCAGGCTGCGACTCTCTCCGTTGCGCGCAGCAGACCGTCGAATGGTCTGCGCGTGCCTGGGCTACCTCGCCTCAGCGCCCCCACAGGACCTCACTTCCTCTTCATCGAGTACTTTCAGACAACGCCGCCGCTCGGGTCTGCGCCGCCGGCCCGCCGCGGCTGAGGGAGGAGAGGAGGAGAGGGCGTGACCAGGCGCACTTTTGGACCGGATGAAAGGCCGGCGCAGCCGAGGCCCAAGTACGCTGTGCGTTTCAGGCCTTGTGGCTTGTTGATTTTTTTTTCCTTTGGATATAATAATATGTGTAATCCAAAAAAAAAGGGTGAATTAAGAGCTTATAATCTAAAAAAGGAGAAGTAAGAACTATTTCTAAAAAAAAGAATTTACAGTTCTTCTGTTGATAACCAAAAAAAAAAAACAGACAGAAACGTTTTCATTTTCTTTTTGTTGGTTTTTATTATATTTTTCTATTGGTTCTCGGGATCTGACGAAAACATTTCCATTTCCAACAGGGACAAGTGTGACACGCGGAAACAGTTGGGTGATCGGTCATACCGGAGGTGCCTATCGACAACCCACCCCTTCCTCCCCTCTCCCATTCTCACGCGAAGCAGCGCTGCAAGGGCACCTGCAATGATATAAGTTAGCTATTTACTCTAAGTTAACCTCTCCAATAGTACTACCTTTTTAGCATTGATTTACGGTATGATCAATCCAACATGCCCTCTCACATATATTGGAATGTGTGTATTAGCCTAGCTCTTAGCAAGAACTAGCTCTTCTTTCTCTTCTATTAAATTATAAAAAAAATGCTAAGACTAGCTTATGAGCTAGCCATTACGGTTGCCCTTAGGCCCCGGTCCTCCCTCTCCCTCTCCCTCTCCCACTAGACCACGTGCCCGCACCCCGCTGGTGCGAAAAAAAAGACGGTGGCGGAGCTTGGGTTTTAGTCATACAAATGCAAAAAGGTGAAGTAGAATTCGTGTATTCTGGTTCTTCCGCTGAGAGTTGGTACCAAGATTCCTTAGTTTCTCCTTGCTATAGTTCTTTCGGTTTCGGTGCTGGTTTCTTTTAGTTTGATTTTCCTTGCTTGAGTTAATTATGCTCATCCCCTACCCCAGAATGGGGATGGATCAATCACCTTAAAGCATCTCCAAGAGACTAGCCAAATGACTTTCTAAAGTTAAATTTAGCTATTACTAATACAAAATTGCTTCCAACGGACTCTCTGTATGACTATCTAAAATGGCTAGCTCTCCATTTCACCTTATTCGCTCTCTACTTTTGAATAGCCTACCTCACTAGCTATCCTTTACAGAGTCTGTTGGAGCGCTCTAGTATCTTTTTGTCAAATCTATTTTAGAGAATAGCTAAATCATCAAATTTGATTAGTTTGTTTCGCTAATCTCTTGGAGATGCTCTTAGATCATTAGAACTCTCTTGTCCTCCTATCTCTTATTATAAACTCTCTCTTTTTGAGAAACTCTAACACGAAGAACACTCTTAAGAGTATTGATGGACGTAGGGCTCAACACTTGAATTAAGATAAATCCTCTCGATCACTAATTATTAGCCATGGTTACGAACTCAGGAACAGTTCAATTGGCCCACGTGTGTCCGATAATCTTCACATCGCTACCGACGCTAAGGTCGGAGGAGGTGCTCCCCAAGAAGGACGGTGTTCGCTTCTTCGACAAGGCCCTCTTCGTGGACATCACCTTCGTTCTAGGCCATGTGGAGTGGTGTCTGAGAGGGCGAGTGTATATGCATATGGGAGAAATTGTAAGAGCGGCTAGCATGCATGAGGCTCAGATGTGCTCGCACTAGTACTCCTTAGGCGTCCGCAATGGTTAGCTATTTGGCTACCTAGATGTGACGTGGCAAGAAAAAAGTAGCAGAAAGTAGTCACTAGCTACATGCAAATAGCTAGACTATTTCACGTAGCCCAAAAACATGTGAGAGGGGCATGCATGTGCAATAATATAAAATAGTCTTTGCTTTTGTCTCTCACCTCTACATCACGGACTATGTAAATTGTACCCGTAGCTTGACCCGATTTGACGCGTCACGCTAGGGTCACGGCTCGAGAGGCGATGTGCTTTCGGCTTCCACCGGTGGAAGGAGCGTCGTCGACATGGATTTGAAGATGCCGTCATTTCTTTGGACAACCAGTACTACAACAACATGGTGACGCACAAGGTGGTGTTCGGGTCCGACTAGGAGCTCGGTGACCGCAAGCGACACAACGACACTCATCAGCAATGACGCCGCCAACCGGAAACCCTAGTCGTAGATAGTCGCGGTAAGGGGAGGCTCAGGAGGTTTTCAATTCCAAGCCGAGCTCGGGATCATGGATGGCCCCGTTGACCATACTCAACAAGGACGCAGCGTCCGACATTCCCCTTGCGGCGCAGTACACCGCCACCTCCATTCCTCCTCGCCTTCTCCCTCCCTCCCCGCCACCGTCGAAGATGAATATGGGGAGGTTCGCCCTGAGTCCTCGTCCCAAGTGAAAACGGTGGTTAGGACTTCGCCATGGTTCGAGATTGGCGTCAGGCCGCCTCCACAGTGGTACAAGAAGCAAACTCCTCACTTCCTTGCTCGTAGCCTTTTATCGTATTGAGGGGATAGATAATAAGTGCATAGTATCCACACATTTAGCTTCCTTTATATTGTGATATGTATTTCATATCTTCATGCCTTTATGGAAGCAACATATCAAATATAGATCATGTGCAAACTCGTCCATATAGTAAATGTATTCCACACTATTGTAATCCGTACACATTATCGAGGTGCTCACTGGACCCCCGGCGAGGTCGGCTCAAGTGCAACAAGGTCAATCGATATGATCTCATATCGTATTCAGTATTGAACTAATGCAAGCAGAAGGAATACATTCATCAACGTAATAAGCAACAATTATATATATCACATTAGTAAAAGGATATGATGCTAAGTGCAAATATATAGAGCTCATCATTGCTCCTCTTATCCTTGATAGTCGAGTACTCGTTCGAGTCTCCATTGCTTCCAATTCCTCGCCCTTTTCTTTCAAAGCAGCTCGGCGAGTTCATCCACCCTTTTTGATTCGAAGAGTCCCGACCACACAAAAGAAATTATAGTAGAACCACAGGACAAAATTGATGAAAGTTGTACATGAAGGCACCCACCATGCAAGAATTGGGTAAACGTGACATGTGCGAAATCAATGATGTGATGATAAAATACGGGAGAAACGACCTAGATGACCGGCCACTTGATGTCCATTCTAGAAACAACAACAATTACCTAGGGGTGAAAGGAAAATCCGCGAAACTCACAACAAAACAAAACTCGTTTTTTTGAGCAAAAAGAAAACCATGTTCTATTGACTAATTTTTCAGAATCAATATGCCTTGCATAGATGGATGAAAGGCTACATTGCATTATCTGCTAGGAGCAGGAGCGAAATCCTACACTTGATCGAATAATCAACGCACGCACATGAACCAATCCAATCCAATCCAATCATGAGTACTTTGTTGAACCCAAATCCATCTATCTCGTGCTTGCGGTCGCGGTGCGGACTAGACACTAATACATATAGGGTAGGTGTGATGTGTTGTTCTCTTAATCATTCATTAAGTGTTGGCCAATTCTCAAGCTTAAAAAATCGCCAGACACTAATACATATACATGTGCAAATAAACCCAAGATGCATTTCTATCATCTTTGTACAAATTCAAAGAAGAGCTAGTGAAAAAGAGGACACAAGGAAAGAGGTGGAGTAAAAAATTAATTGAGAACTCTCAGCTCTTTCTCCCTTTTTATAGGGAAGTTGTGATGTGTTGTTCTCTTTATTACCAATGGTGTTGCTGTAATATGCAAATATGCCACTAAAGGCTTACAAATGGTTCTAATAGGGCTTGTATTTACAAAGAATATCATCGAGTGCTACAAGTGACCTCTAAACATTATAAGATGAACTCTCTAGTTGTACAACTAGGCCTGAAACATAACGAGGGAGTCACCAACATATAGCACACCCCGAATATAGATTGCGCCTGACCACCTGTATATGTCCGTCAACACAGATCGCACCTAACCACATGTACATGTTTTCTCCATATGGTTGGGTTTCAAAAAAGATGTGTGGGAGAAACAAGATTTTATTGGATCTTATGTATATGGAAAACATCTCTATATGACTATATGTGACAGTCTTGTACTCAACACCGTTCCGAGAGATGCCCTTGCAGCTCCAACACACCCTTTGCACCTTCATTCTCTCTCTTGACCACAACATCTTTGCCATTGTGATTGGCACCATCACAGTCGATATTCGACACCTCGTAGGCAAACCCAGAAGACGTCGAGAGCGCGACTTTCTTTGCTTGATCTTGCTCCAGGCCATCAAATCATCACCGTCGGTCAGAATTTCGCGGCGTGAATGGGAACATTCATGCCTTCCTTGTAGTAGTGGCGAACTTCGGGAGGTAGTTTAGGTGGGCACTAAATTACCCTAATATATGATCTGGCCTAATAAAGATGTACTACCCTAAAATCTGGCCCAATAATGAAGACTAGACCGTAAATTTGCCAATTGGAATTAGGAAATGTGGATTTGTGAGCCTATAATTAATTGAAAATTTGTTGTTATTTTTCGTGAAACCGAGGTATGAATAAATCAAACATTCCTTTTATTTTCAGAAACATGATGCAAAAAAAAAAAAACAACATTACTTTTGAAATTGAACAGGTTTATTAGTTAATTTACAGCCCGGTGACAAGCAAGAGACAATGTTTTTTTGACTAGGACTACCACCCTGAATGTGGATCCCGGATCTGCCACTGCTCTCTTGCCAGAAATGCACTTGCCGAGGTGCATCTCCATGCCCCCGGACCGCCAGACGGTGCCATAGAGGTAGGAGTAGAAGAGCAGCAGCGTGTACAAGCACCTAGAGGAGTGGCCCAGCAGGCTCTTGGATAGCTTCCTCTCTATGCGACGCCGCCTCCATCTTTGGCAACGTGTGACCGCGGCTCGTGGAGGCCACGGCAGGGAGCACCGAACTCACCGAGCGTGTCAAAGTGCACAGCCTGGGTGTCGGCGTCGGCATGCGGGCATGCGACGAGGGACCCCGACCGTCGCCCCGTGTAGCAGCAGGTAAGTGGCTGCCTGCGGGATCGACCCCACGAATGACGACCCCATCTGCCGGAGGGGCCGGGCAGAGGCGGCGTGAGGTCTCGCACATCGTCCTCGTCGAACTAGGCCAGGGCTGGCACGAAGTGAATGCTTTGGGAAGGGCACAACCCGCCCGCTTTTGGGTGCTGAAAGGCCAGCGCAGCCGTGTCCCTAGGTTGTGAGTTTCACCCCTCGTGGCTTGTTGCAATTAGTTTTTTTTTCTATCGATGTAATAATCTAGAGACACAGGAGCAGGGCTCTGATGAGTACACCAAACCTTAAATCATTATTAGAACTCTTTTGTCCTCCTATCTCAAACACCAAGAACAATGTTGGAGTCTTGGTGGACATCTGGACATAGGGCTCAACGCTCGATCACTAATTAGTAGCCATGGTTACGAATTCACTAACGGTTGGCGCACCAGGTAGGAAGTGTGTCTGATATCTTCAGCGGCTCATGTCACTACCAACGCCGGGGTCGGAGCAGCTGCTATCAAGGGTGGTGTTCTCGCTTCTTCGACGAGGTCCTCTTTGTCGACGTCACCTTCGTTCTAGCCAGGGCAAGTGGAGTGGTGTCCGTGGGAGAGGGTATATGCATATGGGAGGAATTGTAACAACCGCCCAAAACGCGTGCATGAGGCTATGCAGTAAATTACGTGCACTGCTGATAGTAAGTAGAAACTGAAACTGACGCTGGAATGGATGGATTTAGGGCGTGTTTGGTTTACACCCACACCCTGCCACGCCACAGCGGTGGCCGCCACAGCGGCGGGTGTTTGGTTGTCGTGGCCGCCATAAATTTTCACCCTATCGTTTTCTTGCAGATTCCCGTCGTTTAGCGTGACAGACTTGTGGCGGGTGTGGCGGCGTTTTGGCCGCCGCCGCCACGCGCCACAGCGTGGCCCGCCACACCACCTCATGGCGAACGAAGGCTGTAAACCAAACACGCCCTTACACCCCCTGATCGAGTCCAAGGATCAGATAGCTACTAGATGTCTAGATGTATCAGGCGATCGAAGAGCACTACGCACTACCACACCACTCCTCCCGATCCCGGCCTCAGCTGATGGCGCCAAATTACCTGTCCACTTCTTGTCGTGTCTCAGTTCTGGTGTCACTTCTGCGCGCGAAGGCGAAGGCGCGAAGCACGGCACAGATCTGCTCGACAGACTGCGTGCCCTGCAGCTGCAGGTTGTAATTAGACAAGACAAGATTCGTCTGCTCCTCGTTTTAATTAGCTGGTCAAAGCTACAGCCCTTGCCATGTTACTGAGATGCATGACACACAGGCTAGCTAGCGCCGCCTGCGCGCTGGCTGGCTAGTGGCCATGTTATTCCTCCTCTCTACCTACTTGTACTAGCTTGGTATACGTATAGAACGTTCTTCACCAATCATCACGGACTCTGCACATAACATACTGTATCCTGGATCATCGATCTGTAGAGTTGGAGTAGGAGTATATATATAAAAGGTTCCTCGATCCTTCTTCCTTGCTACTCCACCTAGCTACTACTTCGTCTATCTACAGTCCGTGGCGTAGACAGTACAGAGCGGTAGCAGGGAGGATGAGCCGCCCCAGCAGCACCAGAGCTGCGGCCGTCCATGTCGTCCATGTACGGCAGCTCGTCGTCGTCGCCATGATGGTGATGACATGCTTCTCCTCCCTCCTGGAGGCGCAACTGCAGGTCGGGTACTACAACTCCACCTGCCCCGCCGCCGAGACCCTCATCGAGACCATCGTCCACGCCGCCGTCCGCAAAGACGCCGGCAATGGTCCCGGCCTCATCCGCCTCTTCTTCCACGACTGCTTCGTCAGGGTACGTACTCAATGCCGCTGCTGCTGCCAATGCCGTCATTGCCGGAAAGGCAAGTGAACTAAACAATGCACACACACTACATTTCAGGGATGCGACGCGTCGGTGCTGCTGGACGACCCGACGGGGACGCCGGGCAACAGGACGGTGGAGAAGACGTCACCACCAAACTTCCCAAGCCTCCGCGGGTTCAGCGTCATCAACCGCGCGAAGCGCGTGGTGGAGCGTCGGTGTCCAGGGACGGTCTCGTGCGCGGACATCGTGGCCTTCGCGGCGCGCGACGCGGCGCGGATCATGGGCGGGATCCGTTTCGCGATGCCGTCCGGCCGCCTCGACGGCCGCGTCTCGAACGCGTCCGAGGCGACGGCCAACCTCCCGCCGGCGTCGTTCAACCTGACGCAGCTCCTGGGTCGGTTCGCGTCCAAGAACCTCACCGCCGACGACCTCGTCACGCTGTCCGGTGCTCACTCCATCGGCCGCTCACTGCTCGTCCTTCGAAAACGCGCGGCTGTACCCGCAGCTCGACCCGACCCTGAACGTCACGCTCGCGTCGATGCTCAGGGCGAGGTGCCCCGCCGCCACCGGCGGGAAGGACCGCGTCGTCGACCTCGATTTCAAGACGCCGCTGCAGCTGGACAACCAGTACTACAGCAACGTGGAGACGCACGAGGTGGTGTTCGGGTCCGACCAGGCGCTCGGTGACCGCAGCGACACGGCGGCGCTCGTCGCACAGTACGCCGCCAACCGGAAGCTCTGGTCGCAGAAGTTCGCGGCGGCCATGGTCAAGATGGGCAACATCGAGGTGCTCACTGGACCGCCCGGCGAGGTCAGGCTCAAGTGCAACAAGGTCAACTAAATGATGCATGGTCAGATCGGATTCAGTGTTCAGCAGCTAATGCAGAGGGAATCGCGCGTCGCGTCAGAGTGAGAGGACTCGCTCGATCAGGCCATCATCAGTCCACCAGTCTGCTCTCCCTGCATTATTCATTCATGTGTGTACTTAATTCTTAATTGTACATGACATACATGATCACTCTCCCTGCACTTTGCCTTGTACTGTATTAGTAGCAATCACTGTACTTACCAATTGCATACGCGCGTGATTGTAAACTGTAACATATGAGACAGAGAAGAGATGGTAGAATTACATACATTATTCGGCATAGTACAAGCTACTGTAAGGAGAGAGATGTTCAGAAGTGTTGTTGAATATACAATTCATGGCCATCATGCATCCATGTATCTGTCGGTTCATTTAATCTATCCAAGCTTATGTTCATTTAATTTAACTAGCTAGGATGCATGGCTCCAATCATGCATGCATCATCAGGCACTGAGATCTCCTTGCATAATTGCATTGTATTGCGTGTGTGAAAGCTAGGTAGCTAGCAAGCAGAATCACTGTCAGCTCAGCTCGGCTGGAGATGCAACTCAAGCACTACTACTTGTCTGTGAGCACATGAGGGCCGGAGAAGGAGAGCAACAATGCAATTTGCCTGTGGAAATGGCAATTGCCTGGCAAGCAGCACACCTACTAGTTAGCTCATCAGGAGGGCCGGCGTGCAGCACGCATGTTCCTTGTCTTCCTCCTTGTCGCTGCTTACACCTCTCTCTGTCCCCACTCTCGCCCTCTATATTTGGCTTTCTACTAGCTGCTGCTGGTGGTGGTCTTTACACGTCGATCCATTAATTCTCAGTCTCGTACGAGCCATTGGGAGGCCAGGAAAGAACCGAACAAGAACATGCGTGCATGTGCAGGTCATATGGGCCTGATCTCCACGATATACGATATACTCTATATGATCGATCTGCAGTTAGAGTGTCAGCACCTGCTCTTCTGTCCTGTTTGGCATCTTACTACTTATATATATGGCTTCAATTATCAAGTACAGAAATACACAGAGTATATATCCTGGGAGGCCGGCCGGGACCGCCATGGTGGCCACCACAGCTTCCTTCTAGCTGCCTGTGTTCGGCATGCATGAGCTACCTACAGGTTCCAGCTTGGAAACGACGAGTATATAGTATCATGTCATGTGGCAACCTCTGAACAGCAAGAAGCTTCCCCCTGTGCTGCGTTTACTATAGTCACAAGAACATGGCGCCAGTACGTGAAAAAGATTACTGAAAGTGAGGGATGGAGGTTGTTAATTAGTTAGCCCAATCCGGCCTCGGGATCGGCGCCAGATCGAGGAATGGAGTAAAACTGTTTCCGTCCGTCCCTATTCACTAATGCTCACTCACACACACTAGCTGTGCCAGCAGCGGTTGACTTGGATAGAATACATCCACGACCTACCTACCAACCAGCCCTGCATACATTTCTCTACTGCAAGCCTCTGCAACCACCAAGTCGACGGATCTCCTCTGTATGTGTATATTTAATCGTCATCACTTGATCCACGTTCTTAGTTAATTAGACGACACGACTCATCATCATAATATAATCGTACGTCTGCAAGAAGAGGCCGGACGACGGACATGTGGGGAGAAGGTTATCTTTCGATCTCCTCTGGCAAAGGTGGCAATAGTAGTCAGCCGTAGCTTTGCACTTCACCATGGCCATGGACAGGGACCAGAGAAGCTAGTAGAAAACGTGGCGGTGGCCTGGCCCTCATGGCGGATGGGCAGACGATCGAATCTTCTGCTCCGTCAGAGACGCAGTGCTCTTCTTGGATCCTAGTGGCCTTCTCAGCCTCGCCCTTGCGTGGGCGTGGCCTTCTTTCTGGACTGGACCAAGAATAACGTGCACTTTGGATCCTTGTGGACCGACATGGCACGCACACATGATTGACACAATCATGCACATGCTTCTTACTGTGGTACTAGATAGATGCTTCACTTTTCTCTTTTTTTTCTTTTCTTTTCTTTTTTTGTTGTTCTTCTTTTTCTCCCCAATGTTGACTAATTATGTATATCTCTAGCATTTACATACTTCTTGGGATTGATGATGATGGTTACACTCCTGTCGGTGGGCAAAATAATTCATCCACTATTGAGGACTTGGCATTTTTAGATAGTGGTACTCCATTCCAAACATAGCTTTGGTGAGATCATTGTTCTTGTCATTGGTGATGTAATATAGATAGATAAATCCTGGCAAAGTCATGGATTGTGCAAAAGTACTAGTTGTTGAATATGGTATATCCATCTCATGGCATTGTAAAAGTACTGGTTGTTGAATACAGTATATCGGTCTCATGCAGAGGCAGACCCACCTATACGACGAGGAAGGAAGAGCGCGGAGGGGCTCTCCCACATCCTGACAAGCAGGGGGTGATTATCTTGCGTGCACTATGGCTGGCTATGATATCATGTATTACCTCCATTCCAAATTATAAGACGTTTTGACTTTCTAGATATTTTCTTTTACTATGTACTTTTCCTCGTCCCACTTTAAATGTCGTTGGAGCATTCTACCGGATGCATGTTGCATGCCATGAATTTAGATAGATTTGTGGACTAGATGCATGCATGGCACCCTCGAACTTGGACAGTCAAAAGTAGTGCTAGGACGACACTTAAAGCGGGGACGAAGGGAGTATCTAAACATAGTGTATAACTAGGTGCATAATAAAAAAATATATCTAGAAACGTCAAAACGCCTTATAATTTGGAACAAAGGGAGTATGATTTATCTAATTTATGTGTCAAAAAAAAAAAAACATTGAAATGAGATTTTCTAGCTTTAAACAAGTTTCAGTAGTTCATCTAAGCAACAATTTGATAAAATTGGCTACTTGGCTCCTTCTGGCAGAGAGATGTTATGGTTTTGTCCTAAGTCAAAGTACTCTATATTTGATCAAATTTATACACAAGACTATCAATATTTATGACACCGTTAGATTTGTATGGAAATATATCACATGAAGATTCTAATGATATACTTACTCGTCCCAAAAAGAATGTACTCCCTCCGAGATGGGAATAGAAGTCGATTCAGGAGATCTTGCTCTTGGCACAAATAGAAGTCATTTTGGTTCACGATGGGTTTAGTGGACGGTTTTGCCCCTGCCTCGATGCCCGCCCACGCGCGCGCTTCCTCGTTTTGCGTGGCTGTCGTAACTCAAGCGTACCAAGGGCGCCCGCCAATAGAGTGAACGGAAAAAAGGCGCCCCACCAGGATTCGAACTAGTCCCCTAGCATCAGGATGAGCAGCGCAAACCAACTAAGATACATGTCTTTTGTTTGTACAATGCACATGACACTATTTAATAGGGGCAAACATGAAAAACTTACCTCTAATTAATCACTCTTTTTATGCACAATCATGTCCTAAACGATTTCTAATACCAGCCCAAAGGGAGTAAATATCATTTCACAAGAAGTCAAAAAAATCTTAAGTTTGACTAAATTTTTCAAAAAAAAATATTATCTATCCAATCATGTTTGATATGAAAATATATTTTATGATCAATCAATCTACATGCATAATAAATATTAATATTTTAATATATGTGATCAAAATTAAGAATCTTGGATTCTCAGAAAATGATACTTGCATTGCTTGTAGAGCTGAGTTAGTATTTATTTAACAGACTAAATATTTATGTTAATATAAATTTAGTAAAATCTAAGATTGATTGTTTTTTTCGAAAGGTGATTGTTGACTATATACTAACAGAATTAGAATGAGATGGAGGTTTATCTTCACTTTTTGATAGCAAAAAGGATCCGCCATATTAATTCTCTCAAGGTTCCTATAGAAATTACCGCATCAAAGCACCGAGGAGCAGCAGGGACGTGCGGCATACGTGGGCGGCGGCGGCAACTTCTCCATGTGGGTGAAGGAGAGAGAGAGAGAGAGATTGAGAGGGGGAGAGACTGACGACGGGCGTGGGGGTGGGGCGCAATCGGCGGAGGTGCGGCGCACGCCGGGGCGAGGGAGTGGCCGCGCGGCGTCGGCGCGCGCGCGGTGGAGAAAGCGGCGCGACGGCTGCGGCCGTTCCCGTCGGAAATGGGGATGGAGGAACTGACGGGGTGGGCCCGCCACCAGTGAGTGGGAGGGACCGGAGGTGGGAAACGGCCTTGGGCCTCATTCGGCCCAGACGGGAGGAGAGCAAGAGGGAGGTCTTTTGGGCCGGGCTTTGAGTTAGAAATGGCCCAACAGGTGTTTAGGACATCGTAAAACATTTTATTTGCAAATAACTTGAAAAAAAAAAGGGATGGATTTCAAAACTCATAAAAAAAAGGCTTGAATGAATGCTTACAACCAGGCGGATATCATAAAATGGCAATCACAAAACAAATGTCGAATAGTCTCAAGGGCGCTACAAAAACAGTACTTGATATCTCCTTGCAAATTTCTTTTTGCTAGATTATCTTTAGTGTAGCATCACCCAAAGAAATCTCCTATTCCAAGAGTGGTTCTCTTAAGAGAATAGTCCGTGAAATTTGATAGATCTATAGGGTCGGTTTTCTTAAAAAAGCACTCTTGGAATTGAATTCACAGGCGATGGTTAGTTTTTTTTTTTATACCCAGGCGATGGTTAGTTAGCTACAAGTCTAGAACGCTCCACATTCTAGTTAGAGGCGGTTTCCTAATTAAAACCATCGTCTAAAAAAAAAAAAAACTTAATGCAACCGTAAATATCATTATTTGTAGTTGTGGCGGACTCAGTCCTACATGTCAGCGACCACGTCACATGAATTAAAGTTAGAGGATCTATCTGGTTCTCGGATTCAATATGCATATGCCCTACAAACATTGAGTTGATGCACACATAACTATGCCTCTCGTTTGGATCTAGGGATTAATTAGAGTTAATTTGAGCTAGTTTTCATAGGGCCCACACTTTTCACACGCGCAATTCTGCTCCCATCGGCCCTAGCTTGCCGGAGCGTGGGATCCCTAGGGGCGCGACGGCCGGCCCTCCTTCCCTTCCCCGGCCGAAACCCTAACCCTAGGTCTTCTTCCCCGCCTTCGGAGAACCCACGCTCCCCTACTTTGCCGCTGCTCACCCCGTCGCCGACCCATACCCAACCGGATGAGTCCGGCCCCGCCCTTCGGTGGCGCCCCCGCCGCCGCTCATCGCCCGGCCGAACCGCCGACCACCGCCCGTGTCGATGATTGCCGCCAGCCGGGCGGACGGATTCTACAACCGGGAGGAGGAAGAGCGGGGGGAAGGCCGCCGGAACCCTAACTTCGCCGGAACGCCACCGCTCGCGTGGCTCGCCGCCGTCATCTCTTTCGTTGGTGGTTCGCCGTTCGTGCGGGCCGTGAGCCCGCCCACCACAGGGGTGGGTCGGCGCGCCGACCGGGTTGACACGGAAGACTCACCGCGCCGACGCCCCTCTGCTTTTGCCACGGCACCCGGCAATGATCACCACCCCACTCCCTTCATCGGCCGACAAAAATGCAAGGCGTGAGCGGCCGCGCCGAGGAGGCAAAAACGTCCCGATCCGTGCGTTGCGCCGCCGAGCACCGGGTGCTCTGTTCCATGCTTTGCCTTGCACCGACGTTCTTATCTTGATGGCATCAGATGACATGCCTTTGCATTGTGGTCGTTTTTCTTTACAAAAATAATTTCAAAATACCTTACAAATACGCTTATACGGGGGCACCGTACAACTTCAGCCATCCATCTCATTTGGGTGGCCACACCAAATCCTGCTAGAAAGATGGTTTAAATGAGCTAAATGGTTGAAAAAATGTATTTATTGCCCACTTTAAGCTTGTCATTGAAACAACTTCAGAGCTAGAGTTAGTTTAGGGCTAGACTAACAAGTCTGAAGTATCCAAACAGGGCCTATATGCTGATTTGTCCACTCTCATTTTTTTTGTCAGAGGCTGACGTTTGCACTTCCTAATCCTGTTGTTCTACATATGCAATTACCGTGTTGACATTTGTTCATTGAAAGTTTCCTTCATCAAAAGTATGAAGTTTTATATTTTAAAACAATATATATATATTTGAAGCTAGCAACCACAATTCTCACCCGAGGATATTGTCGTACAGCTGTTGGCCATTTGATCGGCACTTTGGGGGCGACCGAGATATGTTATCAACATTGGTGCATATATATGATATGTGTGGTCTAAAGTTGACATCTGTTTTCACAACGTTGTTTCTGTGGAAATGCAGTCTACAGGGAGCATCTTCTTCTTCTTTCTTGGAGATAGTCAACCGCAAGTGGCAAATATTTCTTTATTGGTTGTTGTGGTTAAAACTACCTATATGCATGCTAGCTACCTGCTGCATCAACCGCACCAAATTAAAAGCTTTTCCGTGCAGCAAGAGAGAGAAATCAAGAAAAGGTCAAAAAGTAGGGTGACTAATTGGTAGTAGTACCTCGATCTTAACAATCAAACTGTTAATTTAAAGAAGAATTACAATTAATTAGAATGGGATTTGATCAAATCATCACGCGTTATCGTAAGTGATGATGATGGAATTGGTTTCCACTTTGGAGAATGGTACATTTATACAGCTGGGCCGACATATGTCTCGACAATTTCTTCTATGAAATGATAGAATAATCATGAAGATCACCAACCCTCTTAATTGACTTAGTGCAAGCTACGTACGGTAAACGAAAGGTAAATAAATTATAAATAACTTGTTGACATCGTCCTCCGGGCTATACACACACGTCTCCAATTTGTCCCGGTCATTCCCCTGTCGACTTGGTCAATGTTACACGCGTGTTCATCCCTGTGCATGAACTTTGTCAGAGGATTTTCTAACGCGTGCAACCTAGCACCACACATCGTTTTCTCTTAACAACTCTGATTTTGCATATGATTATGATAGCTGCTGCTCCTGCTACACGGTGCTACCAAGTCTCTGCTGCCTCAGCTCTCTGGGTAACATTAGGTAGTTGGTGTGACGCATATATATGCTTACTGTGTCGACTCTCTTACCAGTTCTTCCAGTTACTTCGATTGAACATGACGACAACCCCTCTGATATATATGTTTTTAGAAAGGGCGGCAAAAGCTTTGCCGCGATTTCTACTGGACGAACAAAGGAAAGGCAAGTGTCGGCCTAGTTTTTGACCTGGAAACCGGGTAGGAAAAACCATACAAATGTGGAGAGTACCCTACACCAGCTGCACGCCTAGGTACCAAATCAACTCACAACTTCAGGCCACAACCTGGCGCCCACTGACTCAACTTAGGGGAGTGTTCCACTCCACCTACTTACAACTCACACCACTAACAACTGGATGGCAAAAAATGAACATGAAAAACCAGCTCGGTAGGATTGAGACATCAACACGAGCCGCCAACAACAACTCACACAACTCAACTAAGAAACCACGCGGATGGAATAACAAGTAAAAACCTGAAAAGCTCCGCTCCGTTGGATTGAGGTATCAACTGAGCACCCATCAATACCGGTCGGATTAGAACAGCGACACACACGCAGCCGGCACCACCAACTCCACCAACGCCACACAACAGAGCAAACGATGACCAATACAAAGTGAAGTTTTTTCTCCATCATACATATTCATGATTCACCGTCCATGGCTCCTCGAGATGGGCGAGACAGTGACATCTCAGCATGCAAGTCGACTAAAACACGGTTTCTAGCGACATACCAAGTCGACTTTGCAATCTGTTGCCCGGGGACCCACTGGCATTCCTACTCTAAATGTAGAGATTATTTGGGATTGTTAAGTGAAAAAAAAACCATAACAAACAAATCAACTTTCGTGTGATAAATTCTTCAGTTAATAACTTGATATTTTTATGAGAAAAATGAAATTGACAACTTAAAGTTGAGATTATCAGGTGATCCTACGGTAAAAGTGCAGCGTCGTTCAATTGCTCCCCTTCAATTGAAAACAAGGCAAGATGCATGCTTTGCAGCTGGACGGAGTAATTTTTAACGATGCTGCAAGGAAGGAAGGTCGCAGACATCAGAGACCATCAGAGAATGCGAACAAGAGTGGGTCTTATTAGTTGACTGGGTGCACAGACACAGTACATCCATGGCATGCACACGCCACCCTCCAACTACGACATCATGCCATGCAAGCTACCTCCCCTGTATATATAGACACCCAGCACCGGCGCCATTCTTCATCTTCTCATCAGCTTCTCGATTCTCACCGATCGCCATCGACCTCGACCTTATCACCTCAAGCGACAGTAGCAACCTTGCAGAGAGATAGGATAGGACTGCAGTTGAACATGGGGTTGACATGGCTGGCAACAGTCTTGGCGGCGCTCGTCGTCGCCTCGGCGGTGACGGCGGAACTGGAGGTCGGTTTCTACAAGCAGTCGTGCCCACAGGCCGAGGAGATCGTGCGCAACGCCGTCCTCCGCGGTATCGCCCGTGAGCCCGGCGTCGGCGCAGGACTCGTCCGGATGCACTTCCACGACTGCTTCGTCCGGGGCTGTGACGCCTCCATCCTCATCAACTCCACGCCGGGCAACAAGGCCGAGAAGGACTCGGTCGCCAACAACCCCAGCATGCGCGGCTTCGACGTCGTCGATGACGCCAAGGCCGTCCTCGAGGCGCACTGCCCGCGCACGGTTTCCTGTGCCGACATCATCGCGTTCGCGGCCCGTGACGGCGCCTACCTCGCCGGCGGCCTTGACTACAAGGTCCCCTCGGGCCGTCGTGACGGCCGCGTGTCCAAAGAGGATGAGGTGCTCGACGACAATGTCCCCGCCCCGACTTTCAAAGTCGATGAGCTTATTGAGAGCTTCAAGAACAAGGGCCTCAACGCCGACGACATGGTCACCCTCTCCGGCGCGCACACCATCGGCCGCTCCCACTGCTCGTCCTTCACAAAGCGGCTGTACAACTTCAGCGGCCAGCTGGGCCGGACAGACCCGTCGCTCGACCCCTGCCTACGCCGAGCAACTCAAGGCGCGCTGCCCATGGCCGTCCAGCAACGGCCAAATGGACCCCACGGTGGTGCCGCAGGACCCTGTCACGCCGGCGACATTCGACAACCAGTACTTCAAGAACGTGCTGGCGCACAAGGGCCTGTTCGTCTCCGACAAGACGCTGCTAGACAGCCCCTGGACGGCCGGGATCGTCCACTTCAACGCCGCAGTGGAGAAGGCATGGCAGGTGAAGTTCGCCAAGGCCATGGTCAAGATGGGCAAGGTCCAGGTGCTCACCGGCGACGAGGGAGAGATCAGGGAGAAGTGCTTCGCCATCAACCCACACTACTAGTCACTTTTAGCTAATTAGCTCAATGCAAGTTAATTTTTTATAGGTCGACACGTCAATACGTCATAATTATTGAGATTGTTTTCTCTTCAAGAGTCTGTGAATGAAATCAAACACAAATTTGTGTAAATTGGTGTTATTTGCACAACATGTAAAAAATTAGCCATGATCCTCAATTATTACCAAAGGAGAGACCCCCCCCCCACACACACACACACACACACAACTTTGAGTTCATACATCCACAATGATCAGTTCACTTATATATTTGAGTTGCGTTCTTTAGAGTTCTTGTTTGTGTCTTCGATGCATACTTACATATTAGCCTTCTCGACGTAGTCAATTGGATTGTGGCATCATTAATGACCACAGGAGACCAAATCTATAGTTACCTCCATCTAATGGGAGATCGAGACCTTTGTTCCTATCAGAAGTGGATAGGAGCTAGGTACAACACGACATAAAGGGTGATAGAGGTGTCGAGGAAAGATTTCACACAAAAAAGCGAGTTATAGAAAGGGGTGGGAACCATGAACATTTTAGTTTGGAACTACAAGAGGGACGAGGAATCTCGGGACAATTCGTGATCCGGATGCTTTATTGTGTCGTTATAACCCGGCCCAAGCATGTATTTCAAATAATATTTAAACAAAATTCAAGGAGAAGAAGGTTACACTAAATAAGATGACTAGAACAAAAATTAAGCAACATTTAGCTTGGGGATGGATTCAAGAGTCTTGTATGATTTGCTTAACATGAATTAACTAATAACATAACCAATTAAAAACTACAAGCATGCCCTAAATTAAATGGGATACCACTTCTATAAGATTCCTTTTGCGTGATGCCTCCCAAATTTACCATGGCGGACATCATGTTTGCCCGTCACGGTTAACCCCCGCGATTAACCGTGGCAAGCATTTTTTATTTACCGTGGTGAGCAATTTTGCCCGATTTTCTACGGGCACTTTAAAACGACTGCCATGGAAAAGAACGAGGCCCATCAGGCGCAAGTTTGGACCGATATCATCTTCACATATATATAGCTGGAGTTGGGGTTTGGGGGCACCTTACTCATTCACCCGTCCTTAGCCTCAGCCGCACCCATCCGCCTCCCTTCTCACTCACCCTCACGGTGTCTCGTCTCCCTCTCCCCTCTCACACCCGTGTGTGCCTCTTACCCTCTTCACCCTACCTCTCCCCTCCCCTAGCTCCGGCGGCGCGCCCCTCCATTGAGCAGTGGCGCCGGCGGCACCTTTCATCGAGCTGACAACAGCATGGCACCTCTCCTCCTCCCTCGCCCGCAGCCTTGGTGCCTCCTCCTCCATGGATCTGGCGGCGACACCCTCTTTTCCCATGGATTCGGCGGCATTAGCCTTCTACCCCACGGAACCGGCGGCTGTGCGACCTTGTCCTCAATGGATCCGGCGGTGATGCTCTCCTCTCCCACGGATCCGCCGGTTGTGCCCTCCTCCTTAGCGGATATGGCGACGACGACTACATCCCTCCTCCACGGATCCGCCCTCGGGCCCGTGGATTCGGCGGCGGCACCCTCATCCTCCTCCACGGATCCATCGGCTACGCACTCCTCCATGGATCCGACAACGGCGACATCCTCCTCCACAGATCCGTCCTCGGGGCCCGCTGATCCGGCGGTTCTTGTGGCGTTCGAAGGTGGGCGGCGTGTCCTCCCGGTGGCTCGTCGGCTCTCTGCTCCGGCGATGTATGTCCGGCTCCACCCGATGGTGGCGGCGCGCTGCTGCCCTAGACGGGCTCGGTGGGCTTGTCTAGAGTTTTTCCTTTTTTTGTTTTTTGGAATTATTAACCGCAGCAGGCACTGTAGCCCGCCATGGTGGTGTCACGATTTACCATTACCAAATCACCACACCGGGTATAGTGCCCACCACGGAAAATCCAAACTGTCCGCTTTTTCGTAGTAGTGTACCTGGCGTATATTTTATAATTATATAATAAAATCATATCTCGCTAAACTCCTTGGTCCTTGTCCATGTTTGATTTGGCTTTATAACCTTTTTTTCTATAATTGCTAATTAATATACAATACTGAATTACCGTGTCAATAGAGAAAAAATTTACTGTGTCAACTCAGAACAAGAATGAAATGTCCGCACTTTTTCTCCCCATTTCTAATAACTCATCTGGAGGATTAAAATATGTCGTCAATTCCAAATATTTGCAACTTTGTTGCCCAAATTCACTCGAGCGTTTTCCTGATCTGACTTGATTAGCATAGGGCTAACCACTCCACTTACTACAGAAACTTATGGTTCATATATCTGGACAGGTTTCTTGTTTGGAAACTGTCAGAAGTTGAGTTTGGTTTCTTTCTTCTGAGCGTTGTTTCTGAGGAAGTGTAGTGTGGATGGTATATATGAGAAAGTCAAATGCCCCTAGCAGTTGTATATTCTCATCCATAATTTCTTGATGCCTGTTGTGTGGTTAGACAGGCTAATATAACCTGTTGCATCATCAACCTTCAGTGTGCAAAAGCATTTTGGCATGGATTCACATTCAAAATCATCAATACTTTTGATCATTCTGCAGGCATCACCATATATACATATGTATTCATATTCAACTAATCGTAGTGTCTCTTTTGACTTGGTGCTGCTGTGTGGTGTGAGCTACAAAAGGTAAACGATCGAAATCAACAGAAAATTTTGAAATTGCGAAGAGACACGGTTTGATTTGTCCAGGTCATGCTGTAGCAGTATCGACCATGTCAATGAAACTTTAACTGTAGATGTCTAAAAAATCTCTAATCAAGCAAGTAACCTTCAGACCGACATCGTTTTAGATCTCCATAAACAGCTATCTGCTTTGCTTATCATTTGCTGCTACAACTAAATCTGGGCAACATTAGGTAGATGGTGACATATGCTGCGTTTTTCTCCGTTCGGTTTACCAAGGAAAACCGTGGTTACCGTTTATACCGGCCCGGTCCGTTTACGGACCGCCGGTATAAAAGAAGCCAAATTCAAAATATAAAATTTGAAAAAAAAAATCGTTGAAAAATTCTGTAAAATAGTTCGTGATTTATAGAAGTCAACGGTTTAAAACTTTTTCAAATTTGAGTTCGTTTGGTATAAAAAATTTGAATTGAAGTTTGAAAAAAAAAACACGCGCGGCCCGCCCGTCAAGGCCCATGAGGCCCATTGGCCTCCCCGGACGCTGATAACGCGTGGGCGCCGCTTATTTGGGGGCAAACGCGCCCCCACAACCTTATCCGCTTCGCTCCCGGTCGTTTCCGCCCTTCGCCGTGCCGCCCGCCCGCCCGCCGCCGGAGATACCGCCCGGAGCAGCGGTTTTTCGGCCGACCGAGCGGCTTACCGCTCCGCCGCCGCCCGCGCGGCTGACCGGGCGGATTCGTCGGTAAACCGAGCGGTTTGGTCGGTAAACCGAGAGGTCGCGCGGGTAGCCGGGACCGAGGTAAGTTTTTTTTTTTTTTTTTATTTAGGTTGATTTATGTGGTAGGATTGGGATTTAGGTTAGTTTTTGTGTTAGGATTCATAGATTTAGGCAGGATTTGTGTTAGGATTTAGAAAATATTTAGGTTAGGTTAGTTTTTGAGTTAGGGTTCATAGATTTAGGAAATATTTAGGTTAGTTTAGGCAACTTTTTCCATTAGGATTTATGATTTGATGTAGGATTTGTGGTAGGATGTATATTGTAGGAATACATTGTTGGTTTCTATTGTGTAGATACATTGTTGGTGACTTTGTGTTGTCCGTATGGTTTATGCAGGTACACAATGTCTGGGAGACCGAGAGACCCGGTCTGGGAGCACGGTGAAAATCTTGCTCCAGGTTGGAAGTGCAACTACTGTCACACCGAAAAATCCGGCGGTGGTTGCACAAGGTTCAAGCAGCACTTGGCTGGCCGCGGGTCTGAGGTGTTGCATTGCAACCATGTGCCTCCGGAAGTGCGTGACTACTTCCGGCGAGAACTTGACAAATCGAAGAAGAAGAGTAATGACAGGGCTCGTGACAGACTGGCACGTGAAAGTGCTGCACAGGAGGGTAACTATGCCATGGGCGAGGAGGAATATGAGGCTCAGGTGCAGCAAGCAGTTGAGCAGTCGAGAGCTGAATATGAGTACCAACAGAGGGTGCAGCAGACAGGAGGACATTATGAGCGTGGAGGGGGTAGTGGTGGTGCAGGTGGCAGTGGTGGTGCAGGTGGTAGTGGTGGTGCAGGTGGCAGTGGTGGTGGACGTGGCAATCCACTTCAAAGGATGTTCAGCAGCAGGAGATCAGGTTCACGCAGGGAGACTCCTGTAGTGGTGGAGGACTACCAGGCGGCCCGCGGTGGTAGCAGAGGAATGACCCAACCAAGGATTGATACAGGGCCCTGGACGCAGAAGGGCAAAAATGCCAAGCATGCTATTGGTAAAGCTTGGTCAAAGTGGTTCCATTATATAGGACAACCTGGACGACATGCCGACAATCCGTACTTTATCGGTGCCATCCGAGAGACACAGAAGTGGGGTAAGTACCTATACTTGGAGATTGATGGTTTCAGGTGTTCTCATTATTCTTCCGTGTTCTTATTATTCCCTTATTGTTTCAGGTGAAGGCATCACGTCACCCACTGGAAGGGAGATTGATGGCAAGTACCTAGATGAGAATCAGAAAGACTTGAAGGATAAGTACGTAAAGTTTCAAAGATTTGGGCCAACTATGGCGTCACTTTGATGTGTGATTCTTGGACCGGGCGTGTCCGCGCAGCCTATGAGTAGATGGGTGTACGAATGGGAAGACCCCGATTTTTACAATCGGTTGGTTGAAGAATGGGAGACAACAGCAGTATGGTCGGGGCTAACTTGGCAAGATTACAAGGCTGGCCTGCTTCAGCAGCGAGGTATCTCTATTATGTCTACCGCCGAGTATGAGGAGTCGCGGCCGATATGGGGTGTTCCCGTATATCCTACGCCCGTTGTTTATTTGTATGCCATCACATTTTGTTACCGTATTGACTTATGCTATTTATTTCCGCATTGTGTGCCACTTTTACATCAAAATGTCCAAAGCAACTACTAAAAATTCCAAAAAAAAAAAAAAAAATTTAAAAAAACAAAACTTCCGGGCGGTTTGGAATTTATACCGCTCAAACCGGGCGGTATAAATTCCAAACCGCCCGGTTTACCGGACTTCGCACCGTTCGCCGGGCGCCGTTTGAATTCAATTGAATTCAAATTTGAAACCGCCTCGTAACCCGCCGGTTTACCGGTAACCGGACCGTCAACCGAATCCGCCGGGTCCGGTTTGCTTAATCCGGTCGGTATAAAAAACGCAGGACATATGTACTACAGAGTCCACTAACTGTAGCAGTTGTTACTTGCATTGTTAGGCTACACATTTGGCGATCCAGAGATTGGGTCTTCCTTGTTCGTTGACGGGGTTCACAAACACGGTATTCCATCCATGGACACGCCCTGCATCCCCTCGATCAGTACTGTATAAATAGAGAACAAGCAGCTGCACCGCTCTTCATCTCTTCATCACCATCTCGAATTCTTGATCGAGCTCCAAATCTAAAGCAGCTAGCACGCTCAGAGTGAGAGTAGCATCTGATCGACCAATATATAGCCCATTGTTCACCGTCGCCATGAGGTCGACGTGGTTGACATTTGCCTTGGCGGCGCTCGTCGTCGTCTCCACATCGGCGGCACACGCACACGCCTCGCCGGCAGCGGAACTGGAGGTCGGTTTCTACAAGCACTCGTGCCCACAGGCCGAGGAGATCGTGCGCAACGCCGTCCGCCGCGGCATCGCCCGTGAGCCCGGCGTCGGCGCTGGACTCATCCGGATGCACTTCCACGACTGCTTCGTCCGGGGCTGTGACGCCTCCATCCTCATCAACTCCACGCCGGGCAACAAGGCTGAGAAGGACTCGGTCGCCAACAACCCCAGCATGCGCGGCTTCGACGTCGTCGACGACGCCAAGGCCGTCCTCGAGGAGCACTGCCCGCGCACCGTCTCCTGCGCCGACATCATCGCGTTCGCGGCCCGTGATGGCGCCTACCTCGCCGGCGGCCTTGACTACAAGGTCCCCGCGGGCCGTCGTGACGGCCGCGTGTCCAGAGAGGATGAGGTGCTCGACGACAATGTCCCCGCCCCGACTTTCAAAGTCGATGAGCTCATTGAGAGCTTCAAGCGCAAGGGCCTCAACGCCGACGACATGGTCACGCTCTCCGGCGCGCACACCATCGGCCGATCTCACTGCTCCTCCTTCACGCAGCGGCTCTACAACTTCAGCGGGCAGCTGGGCCGCACAGACCCGTCGTTCGACCCTGCCTACGCCGAGCAACTCAAGGCGCGCTGCCCATGGCCGTCCAGCAACGCCCAGATGGATCCCACGGTGGTGCCGCAAGACCCTGTCACGCCGGCGACCTTCGACAACCAGTACTTCAAGAACGTGCTGGCGCACAAGGGCCTGTTCGTCTCCGACAAGACGCTGCTGGACAGCCCCTGGACGGCCGGGATCGTCCACTTCAACGCTGCAGTGGAGAAGGCATGGCAGGTGAAGTTCGCCAAGGCCATGGTCAAGATGGGCAAGGTCCAGGTGCTCACCGGCGACGAGGGAGAGATCAGGGAGAAGTGCTTCGCCGTGAACCCACACTACTAGTCACTTTTAGCTAATTTGCTCGTGTACTAAGTTATTTTTTTATTTGTTCGATCCACACTTCGATCAATACGTCATAATTGTGAATGAAATGAATACAAGTTTGTTGCATATGTAAAAATTTAGCCATGATCCGCAATTACCAGAGGAAACCCCAACTTTGAGTGCTTACTTTTACATCCGCAATTATTACTTCACTTATTTGAGTTGCTTTCTTTTGAGTTCATTTTTGTCCATGCATGTTTGATTTGGCTTCATGGTCTTTTTTTTTCTACAATTGCTAATTAATGCAGCGTGCAGTTCCGAATTACAGCCCCAATATTGTCAAGATAAAACTACTGCATCAACACATCAGAAGAATGAAATTTGTATTATTTTCTTCCTCGTTTTTATGATAATTAACTCTAGACGATTCAAACATTATCATAATATCATGTACTCCCTCTGAAAGAATGGATTAATTGTTTTGAGTCAACTTTTTGAACGATTTTTGTTTTTTAAAAAATCATTCAGATTTATATTGTCAAATTAGTATAATTAAATATCTCATAGAAAATATTTTCATAAGATGCTCATTTTATATCATAAATGTTGTTGCTCTTTTCTTTAAAGTTGTCAAACTTAAAAAAAGTTTAACTGGCATGGATTCTAGGAATTGATTTAATTATTCAAAGTATTCCAAACATTTGCTTCATCGTCACCGAAAATTTACTGGAGTGATTACCTGATCAGACCTAGGATAGGGGTGACCACTTGCTACAAAAAAACTGATGGATTATGTGGACAGGTTTATTGTTTTGAAATTGTCTGAAGTCTACTTCGGTTTCTTTCTTCTCAGCGTTGTTTCTGAGTAGATAGATGCAGTGTGGAATGTATATATATCCTGTTCCTGATCTATTGAACAGTCAAAGCTAGGCTAGCATTTGTGTATTTTTTGGCATCGATTTCTTCATGTTTGTTGTGGTTAGGCAGGCTAATATAACCTGTACTTGCATCAACCATTAATGCAAAAGCATTTGTTTGGGCATGGTTTCACATTCAAATTAACATTTTAACCATGCTGTAACAGGCTTTATTACATAATACGGAGAACACTTCCCAAGGCGGTGGACCAACTGGGTCTCCATCTTCCTTTCCACGGCAAGCACGCGGATCCTCTCGTGAACGGGCAGGTCGGTCGCCGCATCGCGCACGCCAGGGGCCTTCGACAGGGAGACCCCATCTCTCCCATGCTATTCGTGATCGTCATGGACGTGCTTAACGGCCTCATCGGGGAGGCCGACCGTCTACACATCCTCACAGCTTTGCCTGGAACGGCGATTCGACACCGTGCTTCCGTGTATGCCGACGATCTTGTGCTGCTGATTAGGCCATCGACTCATGACCTCCAGTGCACCACTCGGGTTCTGCAGCTCTTGGCGGGTGCATCGGGCCTGGTCACAAATTTCTCCAAGTGCACAGATCACGCCTATCAACTGCTTTCGGCGGCGACATGGCGATGGTGACCCACTTCTTCCCCTGTCCAGTGGCCCGATTCCCTTGCCGATATCTTGGGGCCCCATTGGCCTTAAGCGCTGCGGCGTGCCGATGAACAAGCCTCGGTCGACGCGGTCGCTAGCAGAATACCTACTTGGAAGGCCGGGTTGCTCATTGGCGCCGGCCGTGTACGGCTAACGAAGGTAACCCTATCAGCTATCCCAACCCACCTAGCGATCTCGTGCTGCCTCTCCAGATGGGGGATCAAGCAGATTGACAAACGGCGCCGTGCCTTCCTTTGGGTGGGGTGTTTGCTGGCTTCGGGTGGCAAGTGTAAGGTCGCTTGGACGGTGGTGTGCCGGCCGCCATGCCGAGGCGGCCTCGGCGTTCTGGACCTACACTTCACCCGGCCTCGCTCTCCGGCTACGATGGGCATGGCTTGCCGGGACTGCCCCGGACGCTTTCTTTGGGCCTCGTTTCCCAGAAACACGAGCGTCTTTGTTGAGGCTATGGCAGCAGCTAGCATATCGGTGTGCGTCGGGGACGGGGCTTCGGCTCTTATGTGGACTGACTCGTGGCTACCGGTCGGGGGCCTTAGCTCCTTCGCACCGCACCTGTTCGCCGCCATCTCGAGGGCGGGGAAGAAGCGGACTGTGAGAGCGGCCCTGGAGAGTAACACTTGGGCCGACGACATCCAGGGAGCGCCCACCGTCCAGGTGATCTGCCAGTACTTGCGTGTCTGGCAGCTGGTCCGCAACGTCGCGCTCGACCCGACGCGTTCCGATCGTTTCGTTTGGAAGTGGTCGCGGTCGGGAAACACGGCGTCCTCGGCATATAGGGCGTTCTTCAACGGTGGCACACTCTTGCTTGGTGCCAAAGAGCTGTGGCGACCAAAGGCGCCGGCCGGGTGCGCTTCTTCTTCGGTTGTTGTTGCACCGGGCGGCCGTGGGATCGGCGACGAAGGTTCCGGCATGGCCTTCAAGCCGACGACGTGTGTGCTCTGTGGGCGGGAGCCGGAGACCTGTGAACACCGATGACGGGCTGTGTGATGGCCCGGCAATTGTGGTACATGCTGCTCCAACCGGCTAGCTTGCAAGCTCGGCTCCGACGAACGGGGAAGACATTGCGACATGGTGTCTCCGCAACGACGCCGTCTTGAGAAGGTGCTGCGGCCGGCATTCGACTCCCTGTGCTCTTAATCGCGTGGAATTTGTGGAAGGAAAGGAACGCCGGGTGTTTGAACGACTTCGGCGTCGATCGTGTAACCGGCAAAGCGTGTCGCGGAGGAGGCTGACTTATGGATACAGGCGGGTTTCAAGACTTTGCTACCGGTGTTATCGACTTGGTCGCAACAGGGCTTCATGGCTTAGTACAAATCTCTTTTTGTTCTGCTTTGCTTTGCTTTGGTTCTACTCTTTTGCAATCTTTCTTTCATGCTTTACCCGTCCTTGTGATGTCCTCTCGACATCTTGTTTGTTAGATTGTATTAGGATTTGGATTTGGTTTTCCCCTCTTAATGAAAAACGGGTGAACGGCCTGATCGTGAAAAAAAAAACACGGCGCATCCAGCTATAGTGATAACATAGTCCACATGATCACCAGGTCTCCTTTTGACTTTTTGTGCTGTGAGCTACAAAGCCTACAAAGGTAAACGGTAGAAATTCTTGAAAAAATAAATTGGGATGATACAGACACGGCTTTTGATTTGTTCTGGTCTTGCGGCAGCGGTATATATCGACCCTGTCAATATCAAATGCAGAAATTTTACTTTTGTCTAAAAGAACTTATCAATTAAGCAACCTTCAGACCCACATCGTTTTCGATCTCTAAATGACTCCCTGTGCTTTGCTCATCATTTTGCTGCTACAACAAGGTGTGGGCTGGGCAACATTAGGTAGATGTGATGGCATGCATCATGTATATACAGTGTTGGTTCCAGCTGACGGTCTTACTCGTCACTACTACAAAAGCCAATATTAGAGGCGGCTGGTGATTGACTCTAGGGCGGTTTTCATAGTAAATCGATGAGCTCATTGAGAGCTTCAAGTTTGGAATCGTCTAATGTTGACTCTAGTGATGGACTCCAGCAACGGCCAGATGTGAATCATAATAAATCGTCTCTGCCAAATAAAACTTTTATAATGTTATAATTTGGAATGACATTTGTGTTTTTATGCACGAGTATAATTAATCTCTACCGAGCAGAGCGTGGTATTGACTGGGCTGGATATGTGGGCTTAGGCCTATCAAATATCTTGGGTAACAGATCTTTGATTAGTGGCCCAGAAGAGGTGATGAGCGGCCTGCTTCAGGTTTTCAGCCTGCCACAAAACTTGTCTAGGTTTGCTCGAAATTTTTTTTTTGTCTAGGTTCTGCTCCTTTTTTTTTTTTTTTTTTTTTTTTTTGGTCTAGGTTATATGCCCCCATCTCTACTATTATTACTCTGTCCATACCCCAAAAAAAGATAAGTCTAGAATAGTAAACTATTTGAAGTTTAACTAACTTTTTATAGAATAATGTTTATGATACCAAATAAATATCATTAGATTTGTTATAAAATACATATTTTAATTAATATCAATTTGGACTCTTATATGTTGTTAATATTTTCTAACTTAAGATAGTTTTACTTTGATCAAATCGAAAAATTTGCATCACTTTCAAGGTGAAGGTAGTACTGGATATTTTTTTAGTAATAGTACAGATATACTGATACATATATATTTCTAAATATTGTTTGAAATAACATGTCATGAACAGAATTGGGCCACCCCGAGAGTGGCTAGATGAGCCACAACGCAACGCCGCCGGCCCGGGGAGGGGCTAGGGGGCGCAGGGGGCCGGCCCCTTGCCGCCGCCACCTCCTCTTTCTCCGCGCAAGTCCGAAGTTCGCCTCAGATTCAAGTTAGGATTATCTTAGCTAGTTTTTGTGTGCAAGGGGATATTTCAACTATAAGGGAGATCCTTACAAGGAAAGAATAAAATAGGATATGCTTGTAAAAGGTATTCCAATCGTATAAGGAAACCTTATAGAGATTGCTTAGATTACAAGTCCCGCTATCAGGGCTATATAAGCAAGAGGCATGTAATCTCTAGGGGATAAGCAAGCAATAAAAAATATCTCCAGCTCTCCAGCTCTCCGCCCCCCGGCCGCCGCCGTCACCCGGCGCCCCCGCCAGCCCCGCTGCCAGCCGCCGCCGCCAAGGCGCTTGGCGCGCGCCGCCGGCCGCCACCACCAGCGTCACCATGCCCCCTCCCATCTACCTCGACCACCGTGCTGCTGCCCGTCGCCGCCCGGAAGAAGCTGCAGCCCGTACTCCCTCTCCGGAGCTCCATCGAACGAGGAACACATGTCGGATTCGGCCCAATCTAGCCGAATCGGCGGTGGTATCCGGAGACGAGCGATTCCCACCACCCATGGCTTCCGAGATACAAGAGTTCAACGATGCGTTGCGCGAGCTACTTCGACGTCCACCGCGCCCGGATCCGCAAGCGCTTCGGCGACATTGAAGATCGCCTCGGCCCGGATGGAGCACGCCTACATCCCAAAGACGCACGACAACCACGCCGGAGGACGGCCCTCGCGGCAGCCGCCGCAGCGTGCAGGGCCGGCCCCAACCGCCGCCTCCCTCCCCGCCCTCGGCCCTCGGCGTCGGCCCGATCCCGCTATCCTCCAGCTCGAGGAGACGGATGACGTTGTCCCGACGCACCGCCGCCAACGACGACAAAGATCGGCGACACCGCGGCATCGGCTGCACCCTCCTCCCCTCCGACACTGCATCCGCGCAGGACTCTCCGGTAGAGATGGCGTCACCCGCGGGCGCGCCCCCCTCGCCCCGGCGCCACCCGTGGCGCCCGCCTGTCATCGTCCCGCGCCACCCCGCGCGCCCGCGCCGATGTTGCCATCGGCGCGCACCCTCCCCCCGCTACGCCACGCGCCTTCAAGTCCAGGAGTTCGACGGCACCAGCGACCCGACCTCACGGATCCGCAAAGCCGGAGCTCTTCTTCGAGCTCAACTTGACATCGACCCGGACTACTATGTGAGTTACGCCACCTTCCACCTCACCGGTCTTCTTCGCAGCGGGTACATCGACTGCCCAAGAAGAAGTCCCCGCTCGAGTGGGACGAGTTCACCAGGCGCCTGCGACACCACTTCGGACCACCTCGACACCTCGATGCCATGGCGGCATACGCGCCGCCCTCCCAGGGGGGCAAGCTGGACGACTACATCGACGCCTTCCAGGTCTATGCATCACGCATGGACTTTGAGGGACAGCGCCACCGCGTCAGCCTCTTCGTTGAAGGCTTAAACATCTCGCTACGGACGACACTCGAATGGTTCGAGCCCCGTTCGATGGAGGAAGCCATCGACCTCGCACGCCAGTACAACGACGACGAGCCGGACGACGCCGGCATGGGCGCCGGCATCGGCGCTGGCAATGACGGCCACCACGGTGGCACCGGCAACATCGACAACGACATCATGGCCGCCCTGGGTGATCGCACACCAGGCCAGCAGCGTCTCGCTGTTGCTATGGATGACATCGATGGCCTGACGTCGAGCGACACGATCACGGAGCTGATCCTGGCAACGACGACCAACATGAAGCCCGGGATCATCTCCAACGCCATCGAGCTGGGGGCCACAACACCAGAGTGGAGCCTCCACTATGGCATCGTGAGGTACTTCCATCGCTACTACATCCCAGCCGCCTCAGAGCTTCTTCAAGGCTTCATGATGGGGGGAGGACGCTTCCGCATGGCGTAGCAAATGGGCTTCCACCTTCCCAACCGCCCACGGAGGATCGGGGCGTTCCCAAAGATACGTCCTCCTCCTTCAGGCACGCCCCGACGAGCGGATCGAGGGTGCCACAGTCCTCCTCTTCGACAACAACGGCGACATCTTCTTCCGCATGGGGAACGTCACCATCGGTGCAGCAGGAACGCAGGCGATGCAGCTGGGGCCGCCCGTGAGCACGCCCGGTGACCTCCTCTACGGCAGCCCTCCTCGACTTCACTTCTTCGCCCACGCCGATCCGTCACGTCTCATCGTCGGCAGCTCCATGCTAAGGTGACAGTGCCAACAACCTACACCTACACGTCTCCTCCACCTACCCGTCAGATGATCGAGTTGTCAGGGACCCTCAGCGCCAACGTCATGCGTCGTGCATGGGCGGCACGTCCCTTTGTACAGCCCCCGCCTGAGCTTCAAGTTCGGCATCTACCGGCGACCTCCACCTCGACTTCGCCTTTGCCGACGACGACGCCGGGTGTCTGCAACGACGACTACGACAAGTGCGGTCCTCTTGTCCTCTACTTCGAGCCCGGAGTGGTCACCTCTCCGATCGGGCTGCCCCCGCCCCTACGTGGTGGGTTGGGCGGCACGTGGGACGCGCCGCCTCATCGAACGGTGGGGAGATGTCATGAACCGGAATTGGGCCACCCCGAGAGTGGCTAGATGGGCCACAACGCAACGCCGCCCGCCCGGGAGGGGGGGGGCGGGCGCGCAGCAGGGGGCCGGCCCCTTGCGCCGCCACCTCCTCTTTCTCCCCTCCGCAAGTTCGAAGTTCGCCAGATTCAAGTTAGGATTATCTTAGGTAGTTTTTGTGTGCAAGGGGATATCTCAACTATAAGGGAGACCCTTACTAGGAAAGAATAAAATATGATATGCTTGTAAAAGGTATTCCAATCGTATAAGGAAACCTTATAGAGATTGCTTAGATTACAAGTCCCGCTTATCCGGGCTATATAAGCAAAGAGGCATGTAATCTCTAGGGGATAAGCAAACAATAAAAAAATATCTCCAGCTCTCCAGCCCCTGCCGCCGCCGTCACCGCTGGGCCGCCGCCGGCCCGCTGGGCAGCCGCCGCCCATCGGCGCTGGCGCGCGCCGCCGCCGGCCGCCACCACCGCGTCACCATGCCCCCTCCCATCTACCTCTCGACCCTCGTGCTGCTGCCCTCGCCGCCGGCAAGAAGCCGCAGCCCCGTACTCCCTCTCGGAGCTCCATCGAACGAGGAACACGTGTCGGATTCGGTCCAATCTAGCCGGAATCTGACATAACACATTTCAGTTATTGAACAAAACTATGCATTATTTTATATTAGGAATATTTCTAAATATTGTTTGAAATAACACATTTACGAAGCTGGTTTTCGAATACGTTGCCTACTTAAATTTAGATGGTTCTTAGAGAGGAAACAATTTCTCCGGTTTTAGAATTAGGAGGAGAAACCATTTTCCCGAGGCAATATAATAAAATTAACGTGGCCCTGCCCATGCCCATGTTACCCAGCAGAGCGGCCTCTTGTGTAAATTAAACTGCATGCCAAGTTGTCAACTGAAATAGAGTAGAGCCGGGCTTCTTGGCCTCTTCCTCCGTTGACAATTGACATCTCCATTGTAGATAGATAGATACCCGTTAGCTGCTGTAGCTGGTACCTACCATATACCATCCGCGGTGCCCCACCAGTTACCATCGCCATTGCAGAGGGGTGAGGTCGCCGTCGCGGACTCTTTGCGCATTCGCGGAAGAAAGCTCAGTCGGCTCCAATCAGAGTAGCGCGGTGGCGCCTATTTACAGGTAGGGCTACTAATGCACTCATCCTGGCCGCTAATAGTAATTCATGGTGTGGACAGCCGTCTGTTTTCTTGTTTCTTGCTTCTGTTTCAACTGATGATCTCGTATTGTGAGTTTATGACGCCTTCATGATTTCCTATTATTCGTCACAGTTTGAGAGGGCTTTGGCCTTTTGTTGCATCCATGTATGTTGACCCAATTGCATTCATCAGCTTCACCTCTCAAACTGAATCGATAGGGTGTTTGGTTTATGAGCTTTATCATCCTTGGATGAGAGGTAGTGTATCAAGAGCACTCTTTTAAATTTAATAGATTGATTTCATTCTTTGTACTTCCTCCGTTCCAAATTGTAGTTACTTTGCTTTTTTCTAGATCCATTTCTTTTACCATGTATCTAGACATAGTGTATAACTAGGTGCATAGCAAAATCAATGTATCTAGAAAAGCCAAAGTGAACTACAATTTGGAACGGAGGGAGTACCAAATTACTAGTACGGTTTATTAGCATGTGACATGTGAGGAATAAGATGATGATATTCTATTTCATAGACTAAAGGAATAAAAAATAAGTAGATGATGAACTGCCCCATTTCTCGAACAGAACAAAGTTAACCGGTCCTTGGGAATGGGAATATGTATGAGCCTATAGCATGGAATCATTCTTTTCAAATTTGAAGATGTTTTGACTTTTCTAGCAAAATACATAGATAAACATTATATTATATTTAGATACATGTATCTAGGAAAACCAAAATTGTTATAATTTGCAACAATTTAAGTATTGTTCATTTTCTATATTAACATAAGTCAAACTGAGAGGATCAAGATAGAGGAAGAGGGAAAATCGAAATGAAATAAAGAAAGAATAAAGCCAAAAAAATAAGTCAAAAATAGAAGAGCCCGGATTCAAAATGAAGAAATGGAAACTCGAAAAGGATCCTTCCGATTCTCAAAGAACGAGGGGGCAAGGGGATTGATACCATAAACTTTTGATTGAGAGCTAGCTTTTCGTTAGCATCTATTCCTTCATCCCATAAAGAATGACGTTATAGGATGTGTGTTGGTCAAATTTTCTTTTCATTAGATTATAAAACAATGCTACGAGCTAGCCATTGCATGTGTTCCAAGTTATTTTCTTTTTTCGTTAGCATCTACTCCTAAACCCTAATCCGAGAAAAAGTGACGGTATAGGATGGTGCGGTCAATCTTTCTTAACTTTAACTAGATTATATCTTCGAATAATTTTATTATGAAAGTACATCGTATTGTGATTTATAGGGTACGATTGGTTGCAAAGGAAGGCTTCATCCAGGATGGTTGGGCTATACAGGATCAAAGAAGCTAGGTTCAGCTCATACAGATGGCCGTGTTTAGTTGTCATTGTTGTTGGTCCAAGACGAGACAAGATCATGTTTGGTTGCACGTATAAATCAAAGTTGGGTGTCTAACACATGGGCCCCCGCATCTTGTATAAATTAATTCGTCCTATATGAAGAGGGAAGTTCGATTTTGTGTGTACGAGGAGAGCGGGACGGAGAACCTAAAGTGTATGAGCGTATGCAACAAAACGATACGAGTGAGAAAAACAAACACGGGCTCGCTGCATCATACGTAGGCAACCAATAACCCCCACAGGGAAGCGAGTTTATTTTGTTTTGGTACCGAGGAATAGTAACCAGCAAAGGTGGGCCTCACCTGTCATACTCATTTACCCTCTTCCCTGTCCCAAAGGAGAACGCCGCGTAGCCATCTATGGCGCAGACACCGCCCGACCATCCATGGCGAGACGCCCGCCCGGACTCCCCTCCCTCGCCGTGCAGAGGCGTAGCTGCCCTGTCACTCCACCAGTCCCTCGCCGGTGCAGAGGCGCAGCTGCTTCAGCCTAGGGATGGGACTGCCTAGGCGGCAATGGCCTGGTGGTGTGACTAGGCTATGGTACGTTCCCCGGTGGTACGACTCTCTGGCGGTGCAGTTAGCCTAGGGGCTCATCTCCCCGACGGCGCGACCAGGCCGGGCCGAACTAGATCGACGGCGGGCGCAAAGGCTGTTGTAGTGGGTGGGGGTGCTCCCCGTCCCCGAAAATGAAATCTGGCGTTCCCTGTGCCTTGGTCCATTGGTCGATAACTCGATACGCCGCCATGAATCCTCCTGGGGCGCTCCGGTGCTGCAGAATGCGAGTCCCAGGAGGTCATTGCGGAGCCACGATGGCTGGCCGTGGGGCGCTTCCGCTGGCTACCAGGAGCGGCGGCAGCTGCTGATTTCTTTCCACCTGAAGTATGTATGCAAGTTGATTTCTTTGATATATTTGCTGTCCTTTTACCTCTGAGACATCAATTGAAGCTTTGTTTTAGTTTCTCTGAAACTTTCCCCAATTCACTTGAAGGCTTTAAAGTTGCCCTGTGAAATTGTTGGCACTTGCTGGAAACTCTACAAACTTTCTCTGATGTATGAAAAATCAAAGGACGAATCTTTAGGCTCTCCCACCATTAGAATTTCTTGAAGCCTCTCTTGGAAAATTTCCGAAACAAAGAAGATCACAAGGGAGTCGAAGCCTTTCTTTGTTAACCCAAGCATTAGAATTGCTTGATATTTCCCACCACAAATCAAAGAATAATCTTTAGGCTGTGGGGAAAACTGATGCACACCAAAATGCTGAAAAAGTGAGAACCAAAACTGCCGAGTGAAAACACAAGATATAAGGAGATGATTGATGGTTTCCTCCTCTTGATCACAGAGAGGACATTGCTCTGGGTGTGGCAACCCCTGTCTTGCCAGACGATCTGCTGTCCAGGACCTATCTTGTGCAACCAGCCACATGAAGAAACGGCACCTGGGTGGAACCCAAGATTTCCAGACCCTCTCATAGGGGCCAAATTGAGTAGACCGAATGAAAAAACTTTCATAAGATTTGGCCGAGTACTGTCCACTAGAAGAAAAACACCAAATGTGAGAATCCTCAATATCTGGCTGTAGCTGAAAATCATAGATGAGATCCTATAGACAGAGAAAATCCATTATTGCTTCCGCTGATAGCCTGATACGTCACCACAAATATCCATAACCCAAGAACGGTCAGCCATAGCTTCCTCAACGGTGCGCCTGTTTGCTATTCTCTTAGGAACAAACGCAAGAAGACGAGGGGCAAGGTCCGCAATAGACTGGCCATTCAGCCAGCAGGCATTATAATTCCATATAAGAATAGTTTCTTTCTTTCGTTTCAATAGTAAGATTACTTTAGTCTCGAAGAATAGTAACATTACATGGCCTTGTTATGCAGGTAAGCAACCACCCATAGCATTCCTATCAATGTGCTGGGTTACGCATGGATCAACAAGATTTCTTTCAAACTAATGGGTGCCATGTGCTTCAAAGAGTGGAAAACAACTACAGCTTGAGATATTTCATGGAAAATGAGATACGAACCATAACCAATGGTTACAAGGATATTCTGGGAAAAGGTTCATTTGGTGTGGTCTACAAAGGAGCGCTAGAAGACGGATCCTCAGTTACTGTAAAGAGATATATATATGGGACCCAGAAAGAGGAGTTTGCCAAGGAGGTGATAGTGCACTCTCAAATAAACCACAAGAATGTTGTTAGACTCTTGGGCTGCTGCACCGAGGAAAATGCTCTAATGATTGTCATGGAGTTTATCTCTAATGGGAACCTAAGCAGCATACTTCATGGCAACAACGCTAACAGTTGGGTTCCCTTCCCTTTGTACAAAAGAATAGAAATTGCCATTGATGTTGCTGAAGTATTATGGTGCATGCATTCCATGTATAGTCCCGTTCTCCATGGTGACATCAAACCTGCTAACATACTGCTAGACAAAAATCTTACACCAAAGATATCAGATTTTGGAATTGCAAGACTCCTTTGTGCTAATGGGCCCCAACAAGCTTCCACTGTCATTGGTTCCATAGGTTACCTTGATCCAATATACTGTGAGACAGGAATTCTAACCCCAAAGACTGATGTTTACAGCTTTGGAGTGGTTTTGCTGGAAGTTATCACAAGGAAAAAAGCAGTGGATGGCCTTGCTCAAAGTTTTAATGAGGCTCTTACAAAAGGGGAGGATGTGCAGCACATGTTTGATGAGGAAATCAGTGTTGCAGTAAACAAGAAGTTTCTTGGAGACATTGGACAGTTAGCAGTTAAATGCTTGCGGAGGGACATCAAAGCACGTCCTGAAATGGTTGAAGTAGCTACTAGTCTAAGGATGATCAAGAAAGCTATGCAGAGAGAGCCGGATGTACTGTTAGCAGCATACCAATTTGGTGATCTAAAAATTTTCAGTAAAACTGAAATGAAAGAAATGACAAAAAACTACCGCATGGCCTGTAGGAAATCGATGCGTGAATGTCTCTACAATGGAGTCCTCGGCATGAATCGTCCAATTATAGTAAGACTACTTAAGACAAGTTCAGAAACTGACAGAGAGATATTTCTGAACATTATGAGCATATTGAGTCAAAAGAATCACAAAAACGTTGCGAATGTTATTGGCTTCCACTTAGGGAAATCCAGTTTAGAATGTGTGTATGAGTCTTGCTGTGATCTATCCAAGACAATGTTTGGCTCTGTATCGTTTTTCTAACAGAAACCTTTATGACACTATCTGCTCCATGGGGAAACTTCCTCTTCATCAATGTTTGTCGATAGCAGTCCAGTGTGCAGAAGGCCTGATTCATATCCATTCATTAGCAGCTGAAAATCCTGATTCATTTAGCACTAGCCTCTCAGGAAGTTTCAGATCTTCCAATATATTTCTGGACAAGGACTTTGTGCCAAAAAAATTTTCAATGTGAACCTGTCGACATTTCTTGGAATTTCAGTGGCACAGGAAAATACTGTGTTTCATATTCATGAAAATGAACTAGAAAAGTATTATTCAGACCCAAGGGATGTTTCTGGCCAACTTTGCAACCAAAAATCTGATGTTTATAGCTTTGGAGTTGTTCTTTTAGAGCTCTGCACTTGGAAGACGGTGAGATACACGTACAATGGTAGGTCTCATGTGCTTACCACAGACTTCATTGATGCTTATACAAGAGACCGTAATGCAATTGAAATTTTTGGCAAGGTTTGTTATGAACATGTGGGGTACTTTGTTCATGAGGCCATTGCCATTGCCATTGATTGCTTACAGCTTGATATCCAAATGAGGCCAGAAATGGATTTTTGTACTTTCCGTCTCGGATCATCGCTAATAGAAGCAAATTCACTGGTACACAAAACAAAATCTTTTCTCATATTTTATCTTTCAGCCTGGTAGATAGACACACAAAAACCAAATAGAACGTGCAGTATTTAAGGTTTAGGTGTACCTTTCTGGCAAACTTGGATGTCGATGTAGCTATTTTTTGTGGTGAGGAGTGCCAGTATTTATGCCCCGATGACGTAGGTAGATGGTTGAACCTCGTTACAAAGTATCGTGCCCGATGTCATTCCATTTGTGTATTTTCTTCTATGGTGTTATGATTCCACCTTCCTCGTTTAGTAGATCCATTAGGATCTTGGATTAATCGTGCATTTTAATGAGTGGTACTAGAGCCAGATTCATCCTCTAGTTTTGTAAAAATGATCACCAAAGGTGAGAGGAGATGTTCTACACTTTGCAAGTCTCGCATTGATGCTATTCTAACACTTTGTTTTTTTTTTTTTTTTTGAGGCGTGCATTAGCACGTATATCATTAGGCAGAAGATAACACTTTTTTTTTTTCTTCAATGCAGCTGGTAGTTTCAATAAACCTTACCTATGCACGTGTCCTGCCCGTATTAACAACACTGATAAACCTCATCCAAGTCTCATATCGACCATTTCCCTGGAGGAACTGAATGAAGTAACCAGGAATTTCAGTAATGATGTTCTTATAGGAAACGGACAAAATGCCAAATACTTCCTGGGAGTTCTTAAAGATGGGCAGAATTCAGTTGTAAAAAGCTCTATACTTATGCAGTGCAGGTCATGCCCGTGTGCCTTGCTTTTTTTTCACTTTTGCAGTTATTGTTCTTGATTTATTGTTGCGACAGCGATAGATTACCTTCTAAATTCTTGTTGCCTTGCAGGTTACGACTATTTTCAGAATGTGTTACCATGACAACATTGCACAACTTCTTGGATATTTTCTTGAAGCAGACACTTGTGTTCTTGCTTATGAATATGCACCAAGGGGCTCCTTGCACGATATTCTTCATGGTATGGAGTAATACAACTTTACTTTCATAGGTTCCTAGCTTGAGGCTTCACCATTAGGTGTTTTCTTGTCAACATAGGTCAATAGCATATCTGCGTTGAATCTGTTAAATCTGTTATATTGACCACATTGTTAGTCTGAATAATTTAGGAACTATAGAAGGTGAAAATCCCAGCTGATATTTTTAAGTTTGCCATGATCTTAGGTAAAAAGGGTGTCATGGGAGCCCAACCAGGACCACCTCTATCATGGTTGCAGCGTGTGAAGATTGCTGTAAGTGCTGCGAAAGGCCTCGAGTTCCTCCATATGAAGGTCGATCCTCCCATTATTCACAGCAACATCAGGTCCAGCAAAATACTTCTCTTTGACAATGATGTTGCAAAAATAGGTGATATTGGTGGTCCGTCAAAGGAATTACCGTATTGAGACTATTTGGGGTCTGCGATATTCTGACTGGGAAGAGCTAGCACCAGAGTATGTGAAGGAATACTTGCACACTTTCAGAACTAAATTAGTGCCTAGGCTGATAAATGATATGCATTCTGCTACTTGTGTGCTCTTTCCTTCTTTGAACTTGTTTGGTGCGCAGAGACAGAAGAGTATAGCATAAAGAGTGACGTCTACAGCTTCGGGATTGTACTGTTGGAACTTTTAACTGGTCGTAAAGGAATTGATAAAACAAAGCCATATGGCAAGAGGAGCATAGCTAAATTGGCAGGTATGGCAGAGCTAGGTATGGCAGGGCTTGATAAATACAAGGTGGAACAGTACATAGATCCACGGCTTGGAGGACGGTACCCACTAAAGGCTGTCCGCAAGGTAACAATATTGTTAAGACGTGCGCTTTGGTAAGCAAGTTGAGGTCTATACAATGTGACCTGTGGCTTACCTTTGAACATAAACATCTTTTGAAATTGGAAAAAGGAAGAGATAATCTTTTTTTTTATTTTCCTATTTTAAAGGGATTTTTTAGATCATGTTTGTTTCTCCTGCATTTAAGCTGAACTTATCCACAAAATTATATTTATTGTTAGACAGATATAGCTTCTGCTCTCCACGTAGGGCATGCTCCACAAATAACTCAAGATTTGCCCAATTGCTCCTATAAAGATACAATGGAAACCACAGTCCGTGAGTTGTGAATGTTGACACAAAACACTAGCATACTTGGTGTCAAAAAAGGAAAAAAAAACACAAGCATACTTTCTATTTACTTAAACATTAATATAGTATTTTTTAAAAGTATAGAAAGACACTTTGACTGGGCACGATCTTTTATAGAGCTAGGAACACACCAAATTAAACTAAAAGCCATATCAAATTGTATTGTCCGAATTTGCTACTCTTTAGAATTACAACTAATCTCATCTTTCGCCCTAAAAGAGAACAGTATACCCTTGTTCTGAAAGTAGTTCTCTAAACAAACGGACTTTAATTTCATTTTCTGTGTGTGTAATTCTTGATTTACTTTGGCAAACAGATGGCTGCTGTTGCTGCACAGTGCGTGCAGTACGAGGCAGAATTCCGGCCTGAAATGAACGTCGTTGTCAGGGCTCTGAGCCCGTTACTGAAGACCAAGCCACCATCACTGAAGACCAAGCCACCATCACTGCTTCGGTGAAGCACCTGCAATGTGCGCTGTATGTCATTGCTAGTTCAAGTTGACACGATCAGGGTTTCATGAAGGTGATTGGTGTGGGACAGAAAATTATCATTACAGCAGCCCCCTAGGGTTGGAACTTTGCTTTGTTTGAGTCGGTGCATATTATGATTTAGACTTGTTGTACAAAAAATGGATCGCCTTCATGCATCTTGTCTCGTCAGTTCTGAAAGATGCTGTGCTACGTGTACCTTACATCTGTGTGCAAATGCTGAATAATATCCACAGCTCTGTAAATAGCGGTAGCCACACCTAATGCATCTTGTCTCGTCAGCTCTGTAATATCCACACCACACTAGAATTATTGTCGTCAGAGACCAAGACATACAACAAGGTCACCAAACATACAGCTGCGCCGGTGGCTGCAGCAGGTGAACTGACGAATACTGTAGTCTAAGACTAGTACACCGACGAATACTGTAGGTAATACTTGTACACTGACGAATACTGTACAGCTGCAACTATAACCGGCTTTCAGCTGAAGCGAACACGCGAAATATAACAGGAAAAATATCAGGTCAGAGCAAAAGCAATCCATAGACTATTTTGATGGGGCTTGAATGCGCAACAAGTGCCACAGTTTGATCAAGATGGGGCAAAATACAACCCAATTCTGTGGTCGGAGGCAAGATCTAAAATATAATCCTTGATCAAGGTTCCTTATTAGCGGAAAACTTTGCAGTAGTCAACAAAACTAAGGTGGTTACACAGGCTGTATCTCGTTCCCAACATCATCCTACTTGTCTTTGCTTTCCTCAGCTTCCTGCTCGTATCGACATAACTTTGCAATCTGACCGAGGCTCTGAGCCATTTGTCGCTTGGCCCTCATGTGGTACACCTTGCCAGCATAAAGTTCTCATTACAAATTCTAGCAAAAAGCTCAAATACACTCTGTGTCTCTGGGCCAATACACTGTAGGATAACCTATCTCAAATGAATATTAGTGAAGTTGTTCCTCTTGAATTTGTGTATGGACAAAGAGGGTGATTTTGGATGGTTTTAGGTTGGCGTTTGGCAAGGCTCCTCGTGAGGGGCTATTCCGAAAAGTCTAATTTTTTACTGAAAAATCCATTTCAATAAAACATTTGGTTGGCTCCTATAGAACGTTTGGTAGAGCTCCTCTATGGAGAGAAGCCCTACCAAACAGAAAGAAAGATGGGCGGTCTACAAAGGAGTTTAGATGGACAATAATAACAATAAAGCTTCGATGAGAGGCTTAAAGCTTTGAAGGAGATTGAAAAAGATAAATATATGTAGCTAGAGCACATAACAAGAAAGTCAAGTTAAAATCTTTTCAAGTAGGACATCTAGCTTTTAAAATGATTTTGCCAATTTGGTAAAAAGGAAAATAAGTTTGGTAAGTGGTCCCCAAGCTCAAATGGTCTTTATGGAGTTAAAAAGATGATTGTCAGTAACTCCTAGTAGTTTTAGACAGTGCTAGGTGAGGTTCAACCTAGAGCTATTAATTGTAAATAAGTACTAACTCCATTTCAAATGATAAGACGTTTGACTTTTTTTACCTCAAGTTTGACTATTCATATTATTGTTTTTTATTGTGCAAAATGTCACATTTTTTTTTGTTGTCACTTGCTCTATCAATAAAAGTTCTTCAAGAATAAATTAAATTTAACAATGTTTGCATACATTATTTGAATAAGATGAGTGGTCAAATTTGAGATAAAAAAACCCAAACACCTTATAATTTAGAATGGAAGGAGTACTTTAAACATTATTATCCAGAGTATGTGGCAGGAAAATTCTTCCAATGCAAAAAGGTATGTGACAGGAAGCTTAAAGTATGCATGGACGATAATATGATTAGCTACCTTAGATCAAATGTGGCCAATAAATAAATATTTTTAATCTCGGTGATTTGTTTGTATAATCAATAAAGCTCGGTGATTTGTTTGCCGAGTACCAAAAAAAAAAAGTCCACTAGTCCAGACGGGTCGTCCCTCGCGGTCGTCGAAGACTGCCGTTTGACGGTCTTTCCGGCTGCAATCGTCCAACTCGCCGATGGTGCCTCCTTTACCTACTATATGATCCGGCGCCCGCCGAAGACTCTGTCTGTGCGCGTACGCGGAAGAAGCTCGATCGGCTCCAATCAACGAGCAGCCTAGTGGTGGCGCATACGCGCATCACGTACTGCCCTGCTGCGACAGGTTACAACAGGTAGGCGCCCATCCTTGATGCTACTTGAGTTCATGGAGGGGTCGTAGACTCGTAGTAATCCATTGAGAGGGAATTGGCCTTTGGCCTTGCATATACTTGAGTTGATGTATATTGTTCATCCAGGGGATGCATGTATGAGGCCATAGCATAGAAAAATATAATCTTTCGTTCTGTTTTCCCCCTTGTGCTCCAGCGAAAGATCGATGAGCTAGCGATTTATTGAATTTTTTTTTTTTGATTGGGATTTATTGAAATCTTGTTTTGGGTGATTCTTGTCCCTGGTGTTATTCAGCGTTTGGTAGAAATTCAGGTGACTAGAGAATCAAAACCGTTTCACCATCCAACACTGGAGCTGGCCAACCAGAGTCAACAATGTTCACTGACAGTGAACAGCTATTTGCCATCCCCTGTGGCTGGTTCCATTGTGAGCTCGTTGCTCCAGCGATACCCCTCGATCCCGCTCCATCTCCACTCTCTAGATCCACTGGGGGCGCCCCGGTGCTGAAGAATGCGATTCGCACGCGAGGTCAGCGGGAAGCCAAGACGGATGGGCGTGGGCGTGGGGGTGGGGTGATGCCGCCGGCCACCAGGAGCGGCGGCGCCTGGCTGATTCCTCAGCACAGGTTGTGTGTGGCGGCCGCATGCTGTTTCCCTAAAGTATAGTTGCAAGTTGATTTCTTTGGAATTTGCTATCGTTTTACATGTCAGATCTCAATTGAAGTTTTGTTTTAGTTTCTCTGATGAAACTTTCCCCAAGGCCCCAACTCACTTGAAGGCTTTGAAGTTGCCCTATGGAATTGTTGACACTTCACACTTTCCTGAAACTCTAGAAACTTACTCCGCTATATATATGAACTAAAAGTTGCAGAAACAGAACCCACAATCATCAGCAGTCTAAAAACCTTGGATTTATCAGTCTCTGTTGAACCTCTCTGATTATAATGAAAATGAAATTGGTACTTTCTGTTTTAAACCATAGATAACGAAGTTAGAAGGTTCTGATTATATTAAGACCATAGTTTTATTTATTTACCTGGGTTTTAGAACTTAGAAGGTTATGATTATATTAAGAAGGTCCTGCACTTCTGCAACATTTTCTGGCGTACTGATTTTTCGAGCGAACAAGTTGTATACTGTTAAATCTATAATACTAGTGCCTGTGTTTATACCATATTAGGTCCAGTGCAATGTGTAATGCGGAGTTGCCATTCAGATAGCATGTTATGATATATTACGCTCCAAGTTTACACTTTGGCAGGTTTGGACTGTTCAAGGTTCTTTTGGTCAGCTAGCAGGCATTATAATCCCATGCAAGAATAGTTTCCTTTCATTCTTTCAACAGTATAAGATGACATTACTTGAGTATCAAAGAATAGTAACCTTACATATGACCTTATTATGCAGGCAAAGCAACCATCCGTAGCATTCCTATCACTGTGCTTGGTTGTGCATGGATTATCAAGGTGACAATCTTAGAGTTTTCCTTCAAACTAATGGGCGTCAGGTGCTTCAAAGAGTGGAAAACAACCACAGATTAAGAGATTTCACTGAAAATGAGATACACAATATTACCGATGGATACAAGACCATTCTGGGAAGAGGGGAATTTGGTGAGGTCTACAAAGGAACACTAGCAGACCAAACCTCAGTTGCTGTAAAGAGATATAAACATGGGACCCATAAAGTGGAGTTTGCCAAGGAGGTGATAGTGCACTCTCATGTAAACCACAAGAATGTTGTTAGACTCTTGGGCTGCTGCACAGAAGTAAATGCTCTAATGATTGTCATGGAGTTTATCTCTAATGGGAACCTCAGCAGAATACTTCATGGCAACAGCGCTAACAGTTGGGTTCCCTTCCCTTTGTACAAAAGAATAGAAATTGCCATTGATGTTGCTGACGCATTATTGTGCATGCATTCGATGTATAGTCCTGTTCTCCATGGTGACATCAAACCTGATAACATACTGCTAGATGAAAATCTTACACCAAAGATATCAGATTTTGGAATTGCAAGACTCCTTTGTGATAATGGGCCTGAGCAAGCTTCCACTGTCATTGGTTCCTTTGGTTACATTGATCCAGCATACTGTGATAGTGGAATTCTAACCCCAAAGATCGATGTTTACAGCTTTGGAGTGGTTTTGCTGGAAGTTATCACAAGGAAAAAAAGCACTGGATGGGACCATTACCCTTGCTCAAAGTTTTAATGAGGTTCTCACAAAAGGTGAGGATGTGCAGGACATGTTTGATGAGGAAATCAATGTTACAGAAAAACATGAAGTTTCTTGGAGACATTGGACAGTTAGCAGCTAAATGCTTTCAGGAGGGACATCAAAACACGTCCTGAAATGGTTGAAGTAGCTACTGGTCTAAGGATGATCAGGAAAGCTATGCAGATAGATCAAGAAAATCTGAGTCGGCAGCTAACTGTCTGGACATCGGGACACAAATTTGGCAATTTAAAAATTTTCAATGAAACTGAAATGAGAAAGATGACCAAAAACTACCGCATGACCTTGCCGAAAGAGTCATGTCTTGACGAGGATCATCCAGTTGTAGTAAGACAACTTAAAACATGTTCCGATGCTGACAGAGAAATGTTCCTAAACACTATGAGCATATTGAGCCAAAAGAATCACAAAAATGTTGTGGATGTTGTTGGCTTTCACCTAGGGAAATCCGTTTCAGAGTGTGTATACGAGTCTTTCTGTGATTTATCCAAGTCAAAGATTGGCTGTCTATCGTTATCTAACAGAAACCTCTATGACACTATCTGCTCCATAGAAAAAATTCCCCTTCATCAACGTTTGTCAATAGCAGTCCAGTGTGCAGAGGGCCTGGTTCATATCCATTCATTACTAGCTGAAAGTCCTGATTTGTGTGGTTCGAGCCTCTTGGGAAATTTCAGGTCTGTCAATGTATTTCTGGACAAGAATTTGGTGCCAAAAATTTTCAATTGGAACTTGTCAACGTTTCTTGGGCTTTCAAATGTGCAGAATACTCTTCATGACAGTGGACGAGAGTATTATTTAGACCCAAGGGATGTTTCTAGCGAGCTTTTTAACCTGAAATCTGATGTTTATAGCTTCGGAGTTGTTCTTTTAGAGCTCATCACTTGGAAAACAGTGCGATACATGTATGATGGAAGGGTTCTTGTGCTTACGAAAGACTTCCTTCATTCCTATAGAACTGACCATGATGCAATAGAAATTTTTGGCAAGGTTTCACGATGAACAAGGCAAGTCCTTCATTCACGAGGCCATTGCCATTGCTGTTGATTGCTTACAGCGTCATATCGAAAAAGAGGCCAGAAATGAAAGTTGTACTTTCCGTCTCGGATTATCGCTTCAGCCCAAAGTGTCAGAAGCAAACTCACTGGTACACGCAATGAAATCTCTTCTCGTCTTGGTCTGTCAGGCTTAACCTTTTAGATACACAAATGATAAACAAATAAAAGCTTCAGTACTTAAGGTGGTGTACCTTTCAGCAAAATAAAAATGCACCCTTACCATATTCACCATTCATTAAATTTTGGTTTGAAGTGGTGTACCATGTATATCAAAATATAATCTTTGTTTTACTGTAGTTCTTCTAAGAAAATAAGAGTTTCCGGCCGGTGATCAATCACCTTAGCCTATTGTATTTAACTATTTACTTCTTCAATGCAGCGGGTGATAACAATAAATCTAGGCAACACATGGTTCCTGCCACTGTTAGCAATACTGCTAAACTTGATCTTACTCTTACTCTTACTCTTACATCGACCATTTCCCTAGAGGAACTGAATGAAGTAACCAGGAACTTCAGTAATGATCTTGTTATAGGGCAGGGATCATATGCCCAAACTTTCTTGGCAGTTCTTAAAGATGGACAGAGGTCTGCCATAAAAAAGCTTGATCCTGTTGAAGAAATTCAAGAGCAGGTTATGCATCTCCGCCTTGCTGTTCCACTTTTTTCAGTAACTGTTGTTTTTAGTATGTACAACAAAGGATTAGTTTCTAACAACTTGTGTTGCAGGTTCCGGCCATTTTAGGAATGAGTCAGCATGACAATGTTGTCCAACTTCTTGGATATTTTTTCAAAGAGAAAACTCGTGTTCTTGCTTATGAGTACGCAACAAGGGGATCCTTGTATGATATTCTTCATGGTATGGAATAACCCTAGATTTACTTTCATAAGCTTCAAGCTTGATCATTTGGTGTTTTCTTGTTAGCCTTAGAGACAGGGCAACGCCATGATTATCTTAAATGTTTTGAACCAATCGTATCAATCCATTGTTAGTCTACTAAATAACAAGCTTGGAAAACCCAGATGATACTCTTCGCATTCACCATGGTTTTAGGTAAAAAGGGTGTCAAGGGAGCCCAACCAGGGCCACCTCTGTCATGGTTGCAGCGTGTAAAGATCGCCGTAAGTGCTGCAAAAGGCCTCGAGTTCCTCCATGACAAGGCTGATCCTCCCATCATCCACAGCAACATCAAGTCTAGCAACATACTTCTCTTTGACAATGATGTTGCAAAAATAGGTGATATTGGTGTCTCACGTGAAACTCCTGTTGTTAAGTACTATGACACTTGTTTGTTTCGTCCCACTTCTGGCTGGGAAGCACCTGAGTATGTGATGGAATCCTTCTACACTTTCAGAATTATACTTATGCCTTGGCTGATTAATGTTATGCCAGCATTTCTACTACTTATGTGCTGTTGCCTTCTTTGAACTTGTTAGGTACACAATCACAGGAAAGTATAGCATAAAGAGCGATGTCTACAGCTTCGGAATTGTACTGTTGGAGCTTTTAACTGGTCGCAAAGCAATTGATCATACAATGCCACGTGGAAAACAGAGCTTAGTGACTTGGGTACATATGCCAGCACTCCCAGTTCTACTTTCTTTATAGGATGCAGCAACTAATTTGCTTATCCTAAGGTGCAGGCTACACCAAAGCTTAGTGAAGACAAGGTGAAACAGTGCATAGATCCACAGCTTGGAGGTGGGTACCCACTAAAGGCTGTCCGCAAGGTAACAATATTGTTAACCCTGAATGGTGTGCGCTTGGGTAAGCAAGTGGAGGTCTATACAATGTGACTTGTGACTTACCTTTGAATATAACCATCTTTTGACATTGGAAAAAGGAAGACATAATCGTTTTTTTCCCCTTCTTTTAAAGGGATTTTTTTAGATCATGTTTGTTTCTCCTGCATTTAAGCTGAACTTATCCACAAAATAATATTTATGGGCACACAGATATAGCTTCTGCTCTCACTTTGAAGAAACAGAGGGCATGCTCCACAAATAACTCAATTGCCCAATTGCTCCTACAAAGATAAAACGGAAACCACAGTCAGCAATGGGTTGTGAATATTGACACAAAACACTAGCATAACACAAGCATACTTTCTATTGACTTAAACATTCATATAGTATTTTAAAAAAGTATAGAAGGACACTTTGATTTGGCATGATCTTTTATATAGCTAGGAACACACCAAATTAAACTGAAAGCCATAATCAATTCGTATTTTCCGAATTTGCTACTCTTCAGAATTGCAGCTAATATCATCTTTCGCCCTAAAAGAGAACAATATACCCTTGTTCTGAAAGTGGTACTCAAACCAACTTTTATTTCATTTTCTGTGTGTGTAATTCTTGATTTACTTTGGCAAACAGATGGCTGCTGTTGCTGCACTGTGCGTGCAGCACGAGGCAGAATTCCGGCCTGAAATGAACATCGTCGTCAGGGCTCTGAGCCCATTACTGAAGACCGAGCCACCATCACTGCTTGGGTGAAGCACCTGCAATGTGCGTTGTGTGTCATTGCTAGTTCAAGACTTCAAGTTCACACGATCAGGGGTTTCATGAAGGTGATTGGTGTGGGACAGAAAGTTTATCATTATCGCATCCCCCTAGGCTTGGAACTTTGCTTTGTTTGAGTCGGTGCATATTATGATTAGACTTGTTTACAAAAAAAAAAAAATGGATCGTCCTCATGCATCTTGTCTCGTCAGTTCTGAATAATATCCACAGCTCTGTAAATGGCGGTAGCCACACCTAATGCATCTTGTCTCATCAGCTCTGTAATATCCACACCACACTAGACCAAGACATACAACAAGGTCACCAAACATACAGCTGCGCCGGTGGCTGCAGCAGGTGAACTGACAAATACTGTAGCTAACACTAGTACACCGACGAACACTGTAGCTAATACTTGTACACTGACGAATACTGCACAGCTTATAACCGGCTTTCAGCTGAAGCGAACACGTGAAATATAACAGGAAAAATATCAGGTCAGAGCAAAAGCAATCCATAGAATACTTTGTTGGGGCCTGAATGCGCAACAAGTGCTCAAGATGGGGCAAAACACATCCCAGTTCTGAGGTGGGACACTAGGGGATCTGATCTAAAATACAATCCTTGATCAAAGTTCCTTATTAGCGGAAAACTTTGCAGTAGTCAACAAAACTAAGGTGGTTACACAGGCTGTATCTCGTTCCCAACATCATCCTACTTGTCTTTGCTTTCCTCAGCTTCCTGCTCGTATCGACGTTTGAACTTTGCAATCTGACCGAGGCCTTGAGCCATTTGTCGCTTGGCCCCCATGTGGTATACCTTGCCAGCATAAAGAGGGTCAAATTCCAGCAAAAAGCTCAAATACACTCTGTCTCCAGGCCAATACACTGTTGGATAACCTATCTCATATGAATATTAGTGAAGTTGTTCCTTTTGAACTTGTGTATGGGCAAAGAGGGTGATTTTGAATGCTTTTAGGTTAATTAGGGTGGCGTTTGGCAAGGCTCCTCCTGAGGGACTATTCCGAAGAAGTCTGAAAAAACGGTTCCTATAACGTTTGGTAGGGCTCCTTTAGAAGAGCAGAGATGCCCTGCCAAACAACAAGAAAATGAGTTGTCTACTTAGTATCAGATCGATGGACAATAACGAAGAAGCTGCCGATGAGAGGCTTAAAGCTTTGAAGGAGATTGAAAAATATAAATATATATGTAGCTAGAGCATATAACAAGCAAATTAAGTTAAAATCTTTTTTTTTTTTCGAATCACCAGTCAAAAAGATTTGCGCATCTTTGTATTTAAGAAGAAGAGTTTTTACACCACGCACTAGCGCGTTTTGGGAGGGCAAGATTTACAATAGGCACCGCCTCCCTTGTCGTTTTACACATGGCGATTACTCGCTTGCTAAATCTCTAGGTGGCGCCGCCTCTATCCATAGGTCGGCGACCGCTTAATTTTGTCAAGGAACCGCGAGCTAGTGGCCGCTTCGTTCGGAAGAATCTCGCGTTTCTCTCTTTCCAAAGCTCCCATGCCACCGAGGCGAAGAGGGTGTCTGCGCCGCCCTTCTTCTTCTCCGTGCCACCTCCGTCTCCACCGCTCCCACCGGTCAAGGATGGATGCCCCACCCACACGTGAGGCGTCAACCCCAAAGCGTCGCCGGATGGTCCACGGATGTGTCTAGAGAAGGAGCGGCGGTGATGATGTGGTCGATGGTCTCCGGTCTTGATCACGGAGGTAGCACTCGTCGCTGGCGCATCTAGCCCGTGGCGGTGCCTCTGTGCCCGCGGGTCCGGTGCCTCCTCCAGGAGAGCCAACCATACGAAGATCCTAACACGTAACGGCGCCCAAGTGCTCCGGACCGAGTGCAACCGGGATTGGGTGGGGCGGTTGGTGTAGGGCCCCAGAGGCCGATCACGGAGGAGTAGGTCCCCCGGGTCCATTTCCACACCAAGCGGTCGGCGTTGTTGTTGAGGACTTCGGCTCGACCAAATCCCGGAGGCGTTGATACTCTTTGTGTAGCGGGGACGAGAGATGCCTCGATGAACTGGCCGTACCCATGCGGCGCCCCTGTAGCCCTTGTGCCACGGTTGTACGTCGGATGTCCCTACGGCTAACTTAAGTTCAGCAAGCTTGGCGCAATGTGCTTGACGCCCTTCCCTGGATCCATCGACCGTCCCGAAGGGGGGTGGACCGACCGTCTCCGGGACCGTGTACATGGATACCTCAAAGAAACTTTGAACCTCTCGCTGGCACGAGAGCGGGCTCGGTCCTCGTGCGTGTCTTTGTAGCCAAAAGCCATCTTGCTTGCAGTGCGATGGAGGAAAGGCGTAGATCGGGGATCCCCGAGTGTAAGAACCTCTAATTACGAGGGCCCCTGCACCTATCATTGTCCCAAAGACCTCAACGGCGTGGAGATGCACCCAATAACTTAAGAAGTCTGTCGGGTGTCATCGGAAACCCCGATTACACCACTCATACCAGGATCAACAAAGGAGTAGCTACAATATTACAACATTTGTTACAAAAAATATAGATCGAGTGCGGAAGAATAATAACATAATTTTACAAAATATGAGCAAGTTACTTTTGAGTAGACTTAACTTAATTTTGCGGAAGCCGAGGGAAACTAGAAGAAACCGGATCATGTCGAGCCCAATCGACATAACCTTGGTTAACATCACGAGTCAGCACCTGCAACAAGGGTTAACAAACCACGAGTACACAATGTACTCCGCAAGACTTACCCGGACAAAAAAAGAAAAGACTCCAAGGATATTTGGCTTAAGGGAAGTAGAGCTAGAAAAGGGAAGTTTCTTGAGAAAAGCTTACTACAAGTGGATCCTTACTTTCAATCTTTTTAGCATCAATTTTGTTGAAGCATAATTAAGCTAGATTTGCACTTTTTGTTCTATCTCAAACACTTTTTTAAGCAACACATCACAACTTATCTACGCATCTCTTTTCCCTTTCAAAACCATGAGTAACCTTGTTTCTTCAATTACTACGATGAATGGACGTAAGAACGGGTCTCCATAACCGAAGCAACGGCGATCCGCGAATCGATTCAAAACCCGGTGGGGATCCCCTAACCACACGACATATGTAGCACTTAAGCTTGCATATATCAACCTTCTTTCGATTTGTCCAAAAGCGGGAGCGAGGCTGCGCCACCCGAGAATACCGTACACCTCAATCGGAACTTTAACCCACGAGGGTAACATGTACTCCCGCCATCTCTCCACTCCCGGTCGCGTGGTTGCCATTCGATTTGGCTCCACCGAGATCCGCTTACCCGGAGTATGCGGCTAGTTAGGTCGACCGACGGGGTGACAACCGAGGCGGCCCGCGTGCCTTTGCCGAAGGCCTCGGCGTATTTAGCGTTCAAAAAGTCCCGAACTTAACAATCCAAACAACGGACGGTCCTTAAACGACCAACACGGGACAAGCACAGCTAGGTATCCCGCCGGCTTTCAACCTACGTCCCGTCTGATCTCAAGTTCATCACTACCATATTTATCCTCATGAACCACCATCAGGGTGTTCTCTTTTTCCAAAGCCAGGAAGAACAAAGATAAAACCTATGTCTCGCGAATGATAAAACCATCACTCGACTTCTACCGAAATCTAGGCATTACTAAGCATAAGAGATCGACCTACACATACTAGTGGGTTATAAATGGAATAATTGTAGATCAAGGTAATCATGCAGCAACGGTATCAACCAACTCCTACTAACTTAATGCACATTGCACTAGACTTAAGGTGAATAAAACATTTATAAAAGAGAAGGGTTTATGCTCGGGGGCTTGCCCTGTATTGCGGGAAAGTTAGATTCGAAGTTGGATTGCCAACGCCAAAGCGAACACCGACACCTCGGTTAAATGAATCTTCTTCGAAGTTCGACCATCATGAACCATCTCACTCTCGTATACACTACACGTAGATGATGATGCATGCTTTAGCATGATGAAGTATAAATATGATGCTTGATGGATGCATGAAATGATAAACACTTGAGTACAACTTTCCTTCACGATAAAGTTGCAACCCAACAAAACCAACTTGTTGAACTACTCTACAAGATATCATCACCATTGCCTAAGGAGTTCTCAAGGACCACTTGATTGTGATTTGATCCAAGATTCACAAAACAATCCAAAAGCACACATCAACCTAGGTCATTAACCACTAAACACTTACTTTTCTAATAAATAAAATAAAGCATAATATAGAAAATAATTTAAACATTTCAAAATGACCCCAAACTTTTTATACAAGTAGATCACATCATAAAACAGCACCAAATAAATTTTCATGATCTTTGAATAAATATTTTATTTTCTAAAAATCATGGAAGATGCATTTTTCAATTAAAATTTGTATTTTTAAATCATGCAAAAACTACTCAAAATCAAAGTTTCAAATTTTTCATAGGTAGACATACTCATAAGAAGCTTCTACAAAAATTTTCAGAATTTTTTAAAGCTAAACTTGAATTTATATGAAATTTACAAAATCGGGTACTATTCAAACAAACGTAAATTAATAAAACAAAATTTTAAAACAAAACCGACTCGGGGAGAAAGTCAGCTCAAAGATGGTTTTCGGCCTGACTTGTGCATGACCCGGCCCATCGTAACAAATAACAAGCCGGCCCAAAGGAACATGGACCGGATCGGTGCAGACTTATCCTCACAATTTACAAACGGGTCCCCGATATTGTATGAAATTATAAATAAGTACATTACACTATTCACATGAGTCACAAGAATTCTCACCTAGCCCCTCATCTTCTTCCTATTCTCCTTTTCTTCTCCCTAGACGCAAGAAGCGGGGATGCCGGCCATGGCTCGTTCGCTCCCGCCGAAAGAGACTCTCGCCGCCGGCGAGGATGCCTAAGAGAAGGCGCGACGGGTGGCGGCGGCCACGCCCACCCACTGGGGTGACTACGGCTTGCCCGGTGTGGCTGCGGGGATGCGGCATGGGCGGCGGGACGTAACACGGATCGGGCGGGCGGTGGACAGCGTTCCGCGGCGGCAGGGCGGTAAAGAGCTCATGGCCGAGCCTATGAGCTCCGCGGGGGCAAGGCGAGACTAGCACGTGCCTTAGCGCGGCAAGGGCTGTCGACATGGCCTGGCCCGCGCCACGGGATGGACAGCGGCGGGCCGCCGCCACCGCCGGAGAAGAAGGGAGAGGGTGGGCGGCTCCGCGTGCGGGACTACGCGAGATAGCTCAGGAGGCGCGTAATATCGGCCGAAGCTGCTAGTTAGCTGGAATGGCTGGTGGTGGAGGCGACGGCGACGGATTTCGTCGGCGGGTGGAGCTCGGCGACGATGGCTAAAAAGGAAAAAGAAGAAGCAACAACGGTCGCCGACTCTTAAAGAGAAAAGGCGAACTCGGGCTTGGCCAGAGCCTTTGCGAAGCTCGGCCACACGGCCGACCACGCGTCCCCGCACGCGAACGCACGGCGGCGCGACGGCACCCACGGCGGCCGCGGCGGCGGTGGCCGCATGGGCATCCATGCCGTTCTCAGTAGCACCCAAACCCCAACCTTTCGGATTTTTTTGCAAAATTCTCCAAAATTTTGAACTGAACTCGAAAAACTCCAAAAAGCAACTTGGCCTAAAATTTCAAGATCTACAATTTTCACAATTGGAAGATTTTCAAATTCGGCCTCTAAATATGACTTTTGAAATGCAGTTCAAAATTTTGAAATTTGAATTCAAAATTACTTTTAAAATCATGTAACAACTTGAAAAACTTTGTACATGACTTTTGCTTATCTCAACAAGATCTACAAACTAACTTTTGAAAGTTTTTGCAAATTTTGCTTAGATTTTGAAATATGGTTTTAAAATCAAAAGGGGACAAAACCTAATTTTGGTATTTTCAAAATTACTCTAAACTTTTTGAACTAAACTTTGAAAACTCAAAATACCAACTTTGTTCAGTTTTGAAAACTCTACAAAAATGCTTTTTAATAACCATACCCAAATTCTTTATAAATTTTGAATAAAAAAAAAAGGGGGGGTAAAAGGAAGAAAGGAAATTAGGGTTTTCGGAGTTCAATTCAAACTTGAATTTGATTCAAAAATCCAGATTCCCAACCTATACTATCCAACCCTCATCCAACAACACACTTAGGATCAAAAACATAAAATAAACTTAATTTTTGTCTAATCCAAGACTTAAGCGGTAAGTAACACGGGGGTGTTACACCGAAGCCCCCTAGGTGGGTGGGCGACAAACGATGGGCCATGCAACCATGCACTTCCCCCGATGCTACCTTCTTTGCCTGTCCCACGTGAATCTCCCCGCAAATTGCATTGATTTCCTCGACGCCCATGGAGGCGGACCGTCGGCGATGATGGTGTAGATCGACCGGCAAGACAACACCGATTTGATCCGGATGAGCCTTCCGCTTCTATTCATGAGGGGTCCGTGGCAAGCCGGCATACGTGTGGCGAAAAGCGTCCACACCGCGGATTGGATCTTGGCCTTAGGCACTTTCTTCACGCTCAGTGGGAGGCCTAGGTATGTGATGGGAAGTCCGCGACTTGGCATCCCGGGATACCCCTTAAGGTGCTATGTGTTATCTTCCGATACATGGATCGGCGTGATGGAGCATTTCGAGATTTGTCCTTAGACCGGAGGCATCATCAAAGTTAAAAAAATTTTCAACTAGGAGATTTTTTAAAATGATTTTGCCGGTAAAAGGAGAATGAGTTTGGTAAGTGGTCCCCAAGCTCGAAAGGTCTACACGGAGTTACGAAAATGATTGTCGGCAACCCTAATGGTGTTGAGACATTGCAAGGTGAGGATCAACCTAGAGCTATTAACGATAAACATGTATGTGTCAGGAAGCTTAAAGTATGCATGGCCGATAATAAATATTTGTAATTATCGTCCTTCGTTAATTTTTAGTTCATAAAATTATTATTTTTTGCATGCAAGCTTTGCAAAAAAGAAAAAGAAAACGCGACGATGTTGCTCCCCCAACTCCACTAGCTCCAACGGGTCGTGGTCTAGCCCCACTAGTCAAACGGTTTGACGGTCTTCCCGGCTGCAATTCATCCAACTCGCTGATGGTGCCTCCTTTACCTACCATCGATCCGGCATCCGCCGAAGACTCTGTCTGTGCGCGTACGCGGAAGAAGCTCGATCGACTACAATCAGCGAGCCTAGCCGGTGGCGCATACGCGCATCACGTACTGCCCTGCTACGACAGGTTACAGGTAGGCGCTCATCCTAGATGCTACTTGAGTTCATGGAGGAGTGGTAGTAATCCTAGATGCTATTTGAGTTCATATATATGCTTCATGTATATTATTCATCTCCCAATTTGAGAGGGAATTGGCCTTTGGCCTTACATCTACTTCAGTTCATGTATAGTGATGCCACCGGCCACCAGGAGCGGCGGCGCCTGGCTTATTCCTCAGCACAGGTTGTGTGTGGCGGCAGCATGCTGTTTCCCCTAATAAAGTATAGATGCAAGTTGATTTCTTTGGAATTTGCTATCCTTTTACCTCAGATCTCAATTGAAGCTTTGCTTTAGTTTCTCTGATGAAACTTTTCCCCAACTCACTTGAAACACATCTCACAATCAACAGCAGTCTCAAAACCAGTCACTGTTGATCCTCACGTATTATTATGAAAAAACAAATTAGTAATTTCTGTTTTAAACATTAGATATCTCTCATATTAAGAAGGTATTGCATTTTCTGGCCTACTGTCTTTTTAGAGAACAAACTGTGTACTGCTATATTAAATCTGCAACAATAGTGCCTTTGCTTTGTTCCTATCATACTAGATCTGGTGTAATGAGTAATGCAGTGGAGTTGTCATTCAGATAGCTTGTTTTATGTTACACTCCAAGTTTACATTGTGGCAGGTTAGGGTTCTTCAAGGTTCTTTCGGTCAGCTAGCAGGCATTAAAATCCCCTGTTTGCTTCTTTCTTTTCAACAGTATAAGGTTACTGGAGTATCAAAGAGTAGTAACATTACAAATGACCTTGTTATGCAGGCAAGCAACCATCCATAACATTCCTATCACTGTGCTTGGTTGTGCATGGATTACCAAGGGGACAATGTTAGAGTTTTCCTTCAAACTAATGGGCGTCAGGTGCTTCAAAGAGTGGAAAACAACTACAGCTTGAGATATTTCACTGAAAATGAGATACAAAGTATTACCGATGGATACAAGACCATTCTGGGAAGAGGGGCATTCGGCGAGGTCTACAAAGGAACGCTAGATGATAGATCCTCAGTTGCCGTAAAGAGGTATATACATGGGACCCATAAAGAGGAGTTTGCCAAGGAGGTGATAGTGCACTCTCAAATAAACCACAAGAATGTTGTTAGACTCTTGGGCTGCTGCACCGAGGAAAATGCTCTAATGATTGTCATGGAGTTTATCTCTAATGGGAACCTCAACGGCATACTTCATGGCAACAGCGCTAACAATTGGGTTCCCTTCCCTTTGTACAAAAGAATAGAAATTGCCATTGAGGTTGCTGAAGTATTATGGTGCATGCATTCCATGTATAGTCCCGTTCTTCATGGTGACATCAAACCTGCTAACATACTGCTAGACAAAAATCTTACACCAAAGATATCAGATTTTGGAATTGCAAGACTCCTTTGTGGTAATGGCCCCCAGCAAACGTCCAATGTCATAGGTTCCTTTGGTTACCTTGATCCATCATACTGCGAGACTGGAATTCTAACCCCAAAGAGCGATGTTTACAGCTTTGGAGTGGTTTTGCTAGAAGTTATCACAAGGAAAAAAGCAGTGGATGGGACCATTAACCTTGCTCAAAGTTTTAATGAGGCTCTTACAAAAGGGGAGGATGTGCAGGACATGTTTGATGAGGAAATCAGTGTTGCAGAAAACAAGAAGTTTCTTGGAGACATTGGACAGTTAGCAGCTAAATGCTTGCGGAGGGATGTCAAAACCCGTCCTGAAATGGTTGAAGTAGCTACTAGTCTAAGGATGATCAAGAAAGCTATGCAGAGAGAGCAGGATGTATTGTTAGCAGCATACCAATTTGGAGATCTAATATTTTCAATGAAACCGAAATGAAAAAAATGACAAAAAAACTACAGCATGGCCTTGAGGAAAACACGGCGTGAATGTCTCTACAATGGAGTCCTCGGCATGGATCATCCAATTATAGTAAGACGCCATAAGACAAGTTCAGAATCTGACAGAGAGATATTTCTGAACACTATGAGCATTTTAAGTCGAAAAGAATCACAAAAAACGTTGCGAATGTTGTTGGCTTCCACTTGGGGAAATCCAGTTTAGAGTGCTTATACGAGTCTTGTTGTGATCTAGCCAAGACATCGCCTGGCTCGATATCGTTATCTAACAGAAACCTTTATGACACTATCTGCTCCATGGAAAAAAACTTCATCTTCATCAACGCCTGTTGATAGCAGTCCAATGTGCAGAGGGTCTCGTTCATATCCATTCATTAGCAGCTGAAAATCCTGATTCATGTGGCACCAGCCTCTTTGGAAACTTCAGATCTGAAAATGTATTTCTGGACAAGAACTTTGTGCCAAAAATCTTGAATGTGAACTTGTCAACATTTGTTGGACTTTCAGTTGCACAAAAAACATACTGTCTTTCCTATTCATGACAATGGACCAGAAAAGTATTATGTTTCTGGTAAACTTTTTTGACAAAGCATGTGATGTATATAGCTTTGGAGTTGTCCTTTTAGAGCTCATCACTTGGAAGACAGTGAGATACATGTACAATGGTAGGGCTCATGTGCTTACCACAGACTTCCTTGATTCTTATAGGAGACACCGTGGTGCAATTGAAATTTTGGCAAGGTTTATGATGAACATGAGGGATACTTTGTTCGTGAGGCCATTTCCATTGCCATCGACTGCTTACAGTCTGATATCCAAATGAGGCCAGAAATGGTTCATGTACTTTTCCGTCTCCGGATCATTGTTGCTAGAAGCAAACTTGCTGGTACACGAAACAAATTCTCTTCTCATATATATTTGTCTGTCAGCCTTAACCTAGTAGATACATACATAAAAAGCAAATAAAACCTGTAGCACTTAAGTATTATTAGGTACTCCCTCTACATCACTATTAAATGACGTTTTGGAAAAGGTGTGGGTCAAATATTGGGAAAATAAATCACAAATAACTTTTTTTAAGTCGTTGAGTTTGGAAATGTGAAAGTCATATCAATAGATTTGTCTTGAATTTTTTTTCATAAAAATATACATATATAACTTTCCAATAAATATTTTTATAAAAGAGAAGTCAAAGTTGTGCTTTGAAGAGCATGTCTAAACGTCTTCTAATAGTGATACGGAGGGAGTATAACTTTCAGCACAATAAAATATCACCCTTATATACACCCTCTTTTTGCTAAATTTTCGTTTGTAATTGTGTGCCATGTACATAATTCAAAATATACTATTTGTTGTGCCATAGTGCTCTTCCAGAGAAGCAATAACCTTAGCGTATTGTATTTACTTCATGTTAAATACGTGCCGAATATTAGTACAATTTTGTTACATTTGGACATGAGTTCTATTAGGGATTAGGATAGAGTTTGAGTTGGACTTTTTTTTTTGAGCGAGAATACATCTATTAAGATAGGGTTCCATCGGACTTTGTAACCAGGGGGACATAAAAACAATGAGGCCAACCCCTGTTATAACCGATGGGATAACTAACAGATGTCCAAACTTTGTTAAGAAACATCATGCCTCAGTGTTGTTCTCGTTTGCATATTTTCTTCTATGGTGTTTATGCTTTCACGTTCTTTAGTAGATCCGTTGGGGTCCTGGATTAACCGTTCACTCTAACACTTCATTTTCTTAGATGCAGCCCTTGTTAACAACACTGATAAACTTCACCCACCTCTCATATCAACCATTTCCATGGAGGATCTGATCGAAGCAACCAGGAACTTCAGTAATGATGTTCTTATAGGACAGGGACCATACGCAGAATGTTTCATGGGAGTTCTTAAAGATGGGCAGAATTTTGCTGTAAAAGGCTTGATACTTCTGAAGAAATTCAAGTAGAGGTCATGCATGGGTGTCTTGCTTTTTAACTATTTGTTGCAGTTGCTCTTCATTTATTGTTGTGTACAGCAAAAAATTACCTTCTAAATTATACTTCTGCTGCAGGTTCCAACCATTTTAAGAATGTGTTACCATGACAATGTTGTGCAATTTCTTGGATGTTTTCTCGAAGGGACAACTCGTGTTCTTGCTTATGAGTACGCCCCAAGGGGCTCCTTGCATGATATTCTTCATGGTATAATGGAGGAACACAAGATTTACTTCCTAGCGTGACCATCTGGTGTTTTCTTGTCAGACATAGGTCAATAGTATGATCTATGTTAAAACTATTAAACCGCTTGTAGTGACTGTATTTTTAGTCTGAATAATCTAAAAACTATCAAACATGGAAATGTCAGCTGATATTTTTCATGTTTGACATGATCTTAGGTAAACAGCGCATCAAGGGAGCCCAACCAGGACCACCTTTACCATGGTTGCAGCGTGTGAAGATTGCTGTAAGTGCTGCAAAAGGTCTCGAGTTCCTTCATGAGAAGGTTAATCCTCCCATCATCCACAGCAACATCAAGTCCAGTAACATACTTCTCTTTGACAATGATGTTGCAAAGATAGGTGATATTGGTGTCTCAATACATCATGATGACCTGCATGAGATTGAGACTATCTGGGGTGTCCAGACTCACAAATGGGTGTCACATAAACTTGGCTTCATTGTAGAAGCACCTGAGTATGTGATGGAATCCTTCCACACTTCCAGAATTACGCTAACGCCTAGGCCGATAAATGATATGCCAGGATTTCTGCTACTTAGGTGTTGCTTCCTTCTTTGAACTTGTTAGGTGCACAATCACGGGACAGTATAGCACAAAGAGCGATGTCTACAGCTTCGGGATTGTACTGTTGGAGCTTTTAACTGGCCGCAAAGTAATTGATCCTACAATGCCACGTGAACAGCAGAGCTTAGTACCATGGGTACATATGCCAGCACTCCCAGTTCTAGTTTTTTGACCAATCTCCCAGTTCTAGTTTCTTTTATAGGATGCAGCAGCTAACTTGCTTATACGGTGCAGGCTACACCAAGGCTTTCGAAGACATGGTGGAACAGTGCATAGATCCACAGCTTGGCAGAGGGTACCCACTAAAGGCTGTCAGCAAGGTAACAATATTGCTAAAGCTGGATGTTGTGTGCACGAAAGTGAGCAAGTTGACTTCTATACAGTGTGCCTTGAACATAGCCATCTTTTGACATTGCAAAAGTGAAAACAATCATTTTTTTAACTCAAAGACATAATCATTTTTCTATTTTCTTATTTTAAAAATATTTTTTAGATTATGTTTGGTTCTCCTGCAATTAAGCTGAACTTATCCAGAAAATAGTATTTAGGGTCAGACAGATATACAGTATTTCTCACTAAAAGAGAACGATATATCCTTGTTCTCGGATAGTACTTTAAACAATATTTTGTTTCCTTTTTTTCAAAAAAGGAGTCCTATAATAGCCAATTTCTCTAGATTTGTATCTCTGCTTTTTAAGAAAGCAAGGTACGGTACAATACTGGGGTTACAGTTTCATTACAGCAAAAAAGGCCAAACACTAGGCCAGAAAATGAAAAAAGGCATTAAACTCAGATTTCGTAGACATCTGTAGGAATGCTTGAGCTAGGCGTGAACTCCTTCAATCCCATGATGTTATCTCTCACCATCTTCAGAGTTTCTTGGTCTTCCTTCTTAAGAAGAATGCCCCACCTCTGGAGTAAGGAGAGTGCAACAAACATGACACCAGTTGGGGCTTTCGGGAATTGCTTCTCAGTAGCCATTTTGATCCTACTTGTCCAAATGTCCCAAGTAAACCCTGCAAAAAAAGAAAGATTGTAAGACATTTCGGTAAGGGCCCCTTGCCCAACAGCCATGATTCGAGAATTCTATCAAGGACACAGGCCAACTGTCCCAATGAAAAATTTCCTTCAGAATGCTCCAAAACAAACTAGTTAAGTGGCATCCCAAAAAAACATGGTCAACAGTTTCAGGAGACCCACAAAACACAACAATTCCCATGCCCTTTCCATCAGAGATTGAGCTACCTGTAGCTTGTTGTTTAACATTGGCAATGAAAAATTTGATTTTGAGAGGAATTTTGCTCTTCCATATAAACCGGCAACTTTATTAATAACCCCACTGAATGATAGAAATCTGTACGAAGAGTTAGTGCTAAACTGTTTACTTTTCTCCAGAGCCCACATCACAATATATATAGTATCATTTTGAATAGAAACACTCATCAGCTCTTCATGTAACTCATTCCATCTGTTAAACTCAGATATAGATAGGGAACATCTGAAATCAATGTACCATTCTCCCACCTCCCAGCATTCTGAAACTGTACAATCCGGTACCCTTACCATCCTTACAGCTCCTAATAGCTAACCATCAAAGGTACCTCATACAGCCAAATATACTGCCAAAATCTGCAAGTTCTACCATCCCCTAATTTGAAAATGCTCGTATTTATGTATTTGGCTTGAAGAATTTTAAAGCAGAGTTCATCAGGCTATTTAACCAGAAGACAATCATTCATGAGCCTTGTATTGATAATGCCTAAACCCCCCTTGATCCTTGGTCTGATTACTATTTCCCACTTGGCAATGTGGTATCTAAATTTATCCTAAGCCCCTTGCCACATAAAGTTGGCCCCAACAATATCCAGCTTTTTGTGAACTCCATCTGGTAGCCAGTAAAATCCCATACAGTACAAGGGAATACTACTAAGGCAAGAATTAGTGAGAGCTTGTCTCCCTCCAGAAGTGATGTGTTTTCCTTTCCAAGGATCTAGTCTCTTAAGCATATTCTGAGAAATAGGGCCAACTGATAGGAATAGGGCCAAAAGCTCCACTACTCAAGTGCCTGTCACTGATAGGAATGCTCAAATATTTTAGTGGCATGCTCCAAAGTGCAGTTAAGCATATTAGATTATCAGCCATTCTTTCATGGTCACTCTGTGGAACTCTAAAAGCAAAAAGACCTCACTTTTGTGAAAATTAATATTTAATCCAGATAACCATTCAAAGCAATATATGATGAGTTTCAAGTTTAGGATTGATTTATCACAGCCATCAACCATGATGACAGTGTCATTAGCATATTGGATGTGAGTGACCCCCCGCATCTCCCTTGTCTCAAACCCCTGAAGTTCCTAAAATACGAAACTTCTCTCCCCATTAACACTTATACAAACTCTGCCCCCATTAACAGTATCCATTACCCAGGAAATCCATTTATGAGGGAACCCTTTCCCTACCATAACCTAATGAAGAAGTCCCACCTCACCCTGTTATAGGTTTTTCAAAGTCTATTTTAAGGACTCCCTCCAGAATATTCCTCGCTTTGAATTTTTGTTTTCTTTTTATTATGTGTGTAATTCTTGATTTCGTTTGGCAAACAGATGGCTGCTGTTGCTGCCCTGTGCTTACTGGACGAGCCATACCACCGGCCTAGCATGAGCATCGTCGTCAAGGCTCTGAGCCCGTTACTGGGCAGTGAAGCACCTGCATTGCAAGTTCAAGATCACGCAGGAGTTTCTTGAAGGTGATTGGTGTGGAACAGAAAGTTATCATCACTGCGTTCCCTAAGCTTGGAACTTTGCTTTGTTTTAATCTGTACGTATATATGATTTAGACTTGTTACAATGGATCGTCCTAATGCATCTTTTTTTTTGTCAGTTTTGAAATATGCAATCGTGCAGCTTACATCTGTGTGCAAATGCTGAATCATATACACAGCTCTGTAAACGATAAAAATCATATTTTTACATGATGGTTGCCATACAATAAGCTCAAGCACACTCCTGGCCAATAAACCATTGGATAACCTAGTCCAAGATCGCATTACAAATTCCAGCATAATTCTATCCCCATCAAGGTGGGTGCACTCTACAGCAGCTTGAGGTATACAGACTGCTTTACCGCTTGCTCTAAGAAGGCAGGGCAAATTCAGAAGCAATATATATAGGGATTGCTTTTGATCTGACCTTGAGCAAAAGCAAACCGTTAGAGACCATGAAAGACAAGGTCATCAAACATAATAACAAGAAAAACATCAATCATGAAACTCAAAGGACAGAGCAAAACCAATCCATAGACTATCTTATTGGGGCTTTAAGAAGGCGCAACAAGTGCTATAGTTTGCTCAAGATGAGGCACAACACAATACAACCTAATTCTGAGGTGGAAAACAAGGGGACAACCCAATTCATTGATCAAAGTTCCTTATTAGCTGAAAACTTTGCAGTCAACAAAACTTTTTTTTTTTTGAAGAAGGGTGCAGTCAACAAAACTAAGGTGGTTACAGAGGCTGTATCTCGTTCCCAACATCATCCTACTTGTCTTTGCTATCCTCAGCTTCCTGCTCATATCGACGCTTGAACTTTGCAATCTGACCGAGGCTCTGAGCCATTTGTCGCTTGGCCCTCATGTGGTACACCTTGCCAGTATGGTTCACCTTGGTCATCATGATATTTATCAACCTACCACTCTGCGTCACATATGAAATCCACTGCATCTGAGGATGCAGTCCCTTCCTCATCCTTTCAGACCTATTCACAAGTAGCCAGACAAACAAATTCATCAGTTAATAAATACAACAATAATAATGATGAGATTTACTGATGCTGAACTTCTTTGTGAGTTATAAATTTTGATTGATCACTACAGACCAAATAGATGTAGCTAATGAATGAATGTCTAATGTACTGAAGAGATGTTAATCAAAGGAGGCAATACAGCCAATCGCCCAGAGCTATCATCATCTACTGCAGAGTATGTAGCATGGATACGGATTCATGTATCGGTATCGGATTGATATGAATACGCGGATACATGTTTTATTATTATTTTCAAAGAAAATAAATAATAAGGCACATTAAAATTAGTGGCAGCCAATCAGTATGGAATGGATTGAGATGGGATGCTCTCTGGAGGCCCCAATTATTCCATTTCACAGCGTGACTACAATTGTTTCACAGCTGCTTCTAGCGCCTACTCGCAAGCACAACAAACGGTACGCATTGAGCTATCCCCTGATGCAGCTCTCTAATGTCTACCACTCTTCCTACCAACACCAAATCAGAGTCAGATCTCCACCGCTCTTTCCCCCAGCTCCAGCTCTCATTTCCAGTTTCCACACGGAAAGACCAAAAAAACCAAGGAACAATAACTAGCTGGAGGTCTCCATTGAGGAAGAAATCAAGTAACTAGTGACTAGATCAAGAGGGAAAGAAAGAAAGAAACTAACAAGGGGAAATCACCAGAGGTTGCTGCTGAATCACCACCGGTAACTGCTGCTGGACGTTGCCAGCGCGCGGGCGCGACAGAGCCTTGCCGCGGAGGGGCGGTACAGGTCCGCGAGCCAGCTGCCTGTGGCTCCTACCCGGTGGAGCGTCGCCGGAGAGCGAGTGGAGGCCGGCAGGTGCGGCGGCTGTGTGCGAGCGAGCGAGTGGATTGCCTCTGCCTGCGAAGGGTTAGTGGACGGCAAACGTTGATGGGCTGGGTGGGCCGTATCGATGAAAATGGGTCGGAGACATCTTGGTCCACGTATCAAAATTATTAAATTGTTTTTATAAATGGGCCCTCTTTGTTTCCAGATCTTCTACTGATTCAACAATTTTCTTCTTTCAAAATTTCTGTGAAGTTTCACTCGGCTACTCCCTCCTTCCCACAAATAAATCTATACTATAATGGCACAGTTGTTTCTAATTTTGGAACAAACACCATCATCTGTTCGATCTCACAACCAAGGGCAAGGATTCAAAGTTTGTGGTCTTACAGGGTGAGACTCCCGATCGACGCCCACGCCGCAACACCTGCGGCCGAATCCACGGAATCACAGACAAAAAAAAGATCGACGAAGCTCTACCCTAGACGCCCATGCTGCGGACGAAGCTGTAACCGGCGACGCTGGCGGCGGAGGGTGTAGTGGTGCCGAGGGACGAAGGGCGGCGAGGACGAAGGGCGGCGAGGTCGTCGACGTGCGGAGGATCGACGGGCGTGAGGTCGTGGACGTGCGGACGGACTCTCAGCGCCGCGGTGATCCTCCTGGTCGCGGCGATCTGGCCCGGCGGCGATCTGGCCCGGCGGTGGTCGCTCCATCCCCAACTTCGCCCGCTGCCCGGCCGTGCTGCTGTGCTGCGACGTGAAGATCGAGTACTCCCTCGCCTACGTTGCCCAGGTCCAGCCGTTCAAGGCCGAGGACTCGCTCCTCCTGCGCCTCTCGGCCCGGCGGTGGCCATCTCAATAATAACCGTAAGTTCAAAATTACATGACACACGCGTTCATCGATCAATCTACTCTAAGAGTAAACATCCTTGAGTTGGCAGTGAGGAAGAGAAGCACGCCACCGTCATCTGCTGAAGAGTACCAGTCCATCGGCAGCCGGTCTGCTTCGTCGTACCCGCACGTGACGCGGCGAGGATGAAGACCATCAGGTCCACGCGCGTGACGCCCATGAACGTCTGGGAAGGTTTGTTGCCTTGCCTTTGCCGGTCTCATGTAGGTTTGTTGCCTTGCCTTTGTTTGGACGCTGAGCTGCCCTTCATCTGGTGTCATGGATTTTTATCATTGACAGATAGAATTATATTGTTCAATCTCCCTGCAGAGCTTCTTGATAGATCAGCAATATGCCAACATGAGTTTGTCCAACGACTACACTATCTAATGCATGTGTTTGTATGGCCTGCACAAGCTTCATCAGTTTTTTTTGTGTGTGTTTTTAGATTATGGAATGGTTCATAGTTCAGAAAATTTTAGAACAAAATAAGAGAGTTAAAGTAGTCATTTCCAACGGGTTACTTAACCAAAGTTAAATTGACATCATATTGCTTGGCTTGGCTGCAAGTGCTGAGGTTCAGGGTACATAAATAAATGTATGCTCAGCAGGTATAATTCTCTTATACTTTGATATGATGGCCATATTCTGTTTTTTTGTCCTAATGCAGAGTTTTTGATGAGGTTCAGGGAATAGGCACTCTAGGACTATCATGGCATTTGTGTTCCTTTCATAAGATCATTTATGTTTTTGTTTTATGATTCATTTGTTGTAAATATCACCGTAGCGTTAGCACGGGCAATATACTAGTTAGACAAAGAGAGAAAAAAGTCTAAGTGTTTGCAAGTATTTTTTTAATGAAAACTAGGCCAGAAAAACCATACAACTCAGGAAAGTACCCCCACTCATCCTATGCAACTTAGAAAAGTGCCAGAAAAACCATACAGCTCAGCCCAAAACAACTCAAGACTCGCGCCACCACTTGAACTACTGGCACATCATCACTTGTAGCTTGGTCGAATCTACTCAGCTAAAACAACTACTCCCTAACAACTCAGTCGAAGAAAAAAACCCCAACTAGAGAAAAGACAACTTGAAGAGCCATAGGGGGCACTGAGCACTTTGTCCGTAGAAGGCGCCATGACCGAAGACAAGAAGCCCCCAATGGAGTGCGGAGCGCCTAGCTAGTAGAGCCTTCAAGAAGGAAAGCGACACCAAGAGTGTTGACAAGCTAGCCCGACGAGGGAAGGTTTTCACATGCGAAATTCAAACGCGATAGGAAGAGAGGTAGTAAAGGACACCTACAAGAAGGACGCGGCATTCGCGCAGACGCCACCGTCAAGCTTTCGCTTCGACCTCATGCTTCTTCCACATCCGCCGCCGTCAGAGTTCGATACAGGTAGCTGACACAAGGAACCAACCGACAATGGAAAGGCAAGTGGCGGAGAAAAGTGTCAGGATCAGAAGAAGCCCTAGATCGCCCAGCCCACCATCATCCCGACCCCTGGCAAGCAGCCCTAGCATCATCCTCCGCACAGAGCCCCAACAACCTCGATACAACCTTCCACCATCAGCGCCGGATTCAACGGAGGAATGCTAGCCCCGACCAAGGAGGCCAAGGCGGGCGACCACCACTACATCTTTTCCGGATCCCAACGGACCCAAAGGATGCCGCGGACAGGGACAACCGGCCCGACACCGGTGAAGGCCATAGAGAACCTCCATTTGTAGATCCGGGTGGAGTGTTCTTGCTCCACCCGCCCCGGACGGGGAGAGCCGCCGGTCGAGTCCCCCCCAAGAGCACAACAAGGAGCCCTGGGAGAGGCACGACAACAAATTCGGGTCAGGGAGAGCTGATCTAGACAAGGGAGAGAGGGGTCCGCCTGCCCCAGTGCCGGAGGCGCCGCCGGCTAGGTATCTAGTAAAGACACGCTGGCTGCACCTCCGTGCGCAATAGCTTGATCTGGTCGATGGGGAACAGATCCACCGCAGAGGCCGGATCCGGCCACCACCATCATGGGAATGACGCCGGCGCATGTCATCCCTAGGAGAGGGAGAGGGCAAGGGCGAGGAGGAAGGTGAAGAGACTCCCAACCGCCGCCGTCCTTGTCCCCACAGGAGCTCTGGTGGCGACCGAGATAGTGAGGACGGAAGGGGAGTACTAAAGGTGGGGACGGCGGCGCTGCCCGAGTCAGGAGAGCGGCGTAGGGGCCCGAGTCCGTGTGTTCAAGTACTTATTACAAAATGTAAGCTGAATAATTGCTTCATTGCCAGTGTGATGTCAAGATAAAAAAAGGGGCAAACCGGCTGATTACACAATGAATGGTAACTTGTGTACCACCTAGGAAACATTATATAAAATAGAGGCACTAGAAATAGATTAAAATTTGTAATGCAATCAATGAATGGTACAACTCTGAAGCTACAAGAGCAACAAGAGCATCTGAGAATGAAGTGACAAGGAATCAAAACTCATATATGCACTGCAAGAATAACAGTGGTGGAAACAACTGATGGTGTGGTGGATCTTGCTTTTACGGCCTCGATTTACGCTATTGGTGTGGTGGCTGCGGAACTCTCCCGATCTCACCACGGTTGCCGGTGAGCACCGGATGTTTCCCATCTTCACCATTGCCCCCGCGAACCGTGCCATCCATGCGACCGGTCTGGCAGCGTTGTCCTTCACCATATCGTTGGTGGTGTTGCTGCTTGTCAGCGTCTGGTCGGATGTGAACATCACTTGCCCGGAGGCTAAGTTGGAGTAATACTGGTTGCTCAGCTTGTTGGGGTCTGTCACGGTTGTTGTTGTTCACCGCGGTGCCGCTACTGCCTTGTGGGCACTGCGCCTTGAGCCCTTCGGCGAAGGTGGGGTTCATGGTCGTGTCCACGTTGGGGTACAACCCGTGGCGTGGACGAAGGAAGCAATCGCGTTTGGCCAAAGGAGTGCGCGCCGGAGCGCCACCAGGTCTGTGGGGCTGAGGCCCTTGTTGTTGAAGCTCGTGATGAGGTCTTGGACCTGCATGCTTGGGCCAGGAAGGTTCCCAGCAATGTTGTTTGAGTTGGACACGAACCCGTCGCGCCGGCCTCCGGGCATGGCGGGCGAAACCGCCGGAGATGATGGCGGAGTCGCGTGCTGCATAGGCAAGGATGTCAGCGCAGGAGGGCGACGCCCGGGCAGACGGACTCCACGGCTGCCTTGATCATGTCCACTTCGGGCGTAACCACGTAGAGGGATGGCAAACTTCTCAGGCTGTGAGTTCTTGCTGGACTGGCCCAGCAGAATGGAAGCGTCACAACCCTGAAACGAGAAATCAATTCATCTGTTGTCAACTACTACTAAGTACACATGAGCTTTTAGGTTTTGACATTTTGTTCTAATTAACCATACATTATTACTCACAATTCTATATAAAAGTATATATGTAACAAAAGGAGGACCGACTGATCATTACCCTGACGAAGCAGTCATGGAAGAAGAGGCGCACAAATGCGGCACCCATTGTGGGGTCATTGGAGATGATCTTTTGAGTGGCGTTGCGGACCGCCTCCTCAGCTTTTGGGCACAACGAGCTGTAGAAGTCGTACTGCAATGCAGTACCGGACGCCGTGTCCAGCGCAGCCGCGGCGATCACCATGATCAGTAAGGCCTGGCATGCTGAGGTCGCCATTGCCATATCTTAGTGTAAGCTATGCAAAGCTTTCAGAAATCTATGTCGTGATGAAAGAGGGGTCAATGATTCTGAGTGTTGATGGTGAGTGGTGATAACGGTGCGTGGTCTCTGCGGGTATTTATAGATAAAGATGCTTGGAAACAAACGTTGCTATTGCGTCTCCAAGTAGAGCTAGTTCACTGTTTTTTTTTTCTGTTTTGCATTTGATAATGTATGTCAACTACCGAAACAATTATTTGGCAGGTTACTCCTAGTGCTACACCATAAACTTCAGCATGCAGAGCTAGTGCCAGGATTGGAAGAGGACTTTTGTTTTAGCACATTGACGTTTTGGTGTGAAGAGTGAGAAATTCAATGTTACAGAGGACACAGTACAGCTTGCTTAGGGCAATATATATTTGTATTCCAGGTACCTTATCAAGCTGTATTTTGACTTGGATCTGGGAACTCGTCTCTACCGACAGTCGACAAACTCACAAACATAAGCAGCTATCTAGAAATGAAATGGCTGTAGGTTGACTATTTACATGTTTACACTTGTTGGGATAGCATTATATATGTCCGATCGAGAACGTTGTCTCTCATTTATTTATTTGATCTAAGACGATGTGTTTTTGATTGGGGTCACACACGTATGATTGTACATGGACATATCTTATTTAGAGATAGAGATTTGGGGACACGTATATATGTATTGCACAAGCATTCTCTCCGCTAATTGTTGCGTCCTTTTGTTAACAAACAAGGTCAACCAGCTGCCGGGTCGTTAGCACACAGAATCCACATTTGAATATTTACATATCATATATATGGTGCTCTTTTTGTCTCTCCTCAACCTTGTTCGATTATACATTCTCTCCACTAATTTTAGGATGCATGATGGAAGAACCTATGAGCAAAACAATAGCTTTATATAGATATATAAGTATATAAACACATTCGCAGCTGAGCACGTCTTCCTATGAATATAGACACACCAATAAAAAAAAAGTATATAGATGTATTGCATGACTCTGCAATTTAACTAATGTAGTATTTTCTACTTTGTATATATATATGGCGGCGTCCTGGTTTGTGGAGGTATACATGGTACTAGCTAGGATTTAACATTAATCTTCAGGTTCCTAGTGTTTATTTGTATTCCGCACATTTCAGTTGTTAACAAAATTACATATTGGATGATGGTGGAGGATGAGAGATTACAAACGGTGCCGTAGTGGAAATAACCCTACACGATGCAACACAAGTCCAATCCAGACACGTGGAAGAGAGGAGATAAACAACACTGGAAAAACGGGAGCTTACCAAAAGTTTCGCAGCAATAGGGTTGCGAAGAGGGTGACATTTGCCCCCTCCCCAACTAGGAATGTCTCCCAAGGACGTTTCCCGGTGCGGTTGTGGACGAGCGACCCAACATCACGACCGCCAACACCAAGGACGTTGTTGTCCTCACGCTAGCCATTCCACCTCTAAAGGGGGAATGGGCGAGGAGGATATCGCACCGAAGAAGGGTCCCTTGGGTGAGGAGTACATGACTGTTGTGGAATACCTTCGGGATAAACCCTTTCACCGTAGTCCCATGAGTACAACCACCGGATTGCTAGCAACAAGTCATCAAGGTCCTATGCTTAGATGGCAAAGTCCGACTCGGTTGTTGGGTCGCTCTCATCTTCAATTCCCATAGAGGGTTCTCCAACATGATCAATGGGAGGACCCAATTACTCAAAAAGGTGTGAACCACCCTTAGCCCCGCAGGCTAAGCCCCTTCAGGTGCCGATCACCGCTAGAAGAGGGGCTAGGCCGATCCCACTCAGATGTGGAAGGGAGAATTGACCACGACGCTAGCACCCACCTTTGCTTTCGATCAACTTTGGCGGCAGATTATGGCAGCAGTACTAGAAGCAGGATGGGGAGGTAGAACCACCCCAATGGGGCATCCATACTCGACTCTCTGCTGGAACAGTGTTCAGGTAATGCCCCACCATCTAATTAAGGGCAAGCTTGGATCAAGGCTCCACCATCTTTGGAGGGATGCCCATGGGTGCTGAGCGTACCACCTGGAACAAGCTCCTCCACATTCAAAATGGGATTCAATGCCTAGAAAGGCCACACACAACATGACAAAGACCAAGAAGTGGAGGATCCCTTTGGGGTCAAGTCATGGAGGTGAAGCCAGTAGAAGGGGAGAGGAGCCCTCAGAGGAAGGGATGCGTTGACAACTCAAACCACAGAAGTGGAAAGGGGCGTAGGGGACAATGTCGTTTGCCACCGTCTGTAACTCCTCCTTGGACCTCGCTGGGACCCTCCATCATTTCAACTCGGTGGTCTCCGGGATCATGGCCCTCCGCCGCAGCTCATGAAACTCTGCATGGTCCACAAACGACCTCCTCCATTCTACCATGGCTTCCATCAAAGAGTTCTAGGTCATGTTTGGAGCGGAAGAAAGAAAGCTTGGGGTGGATATGAGTGCTTCGGTGGAGAGAGCTCTTGTAGAAGGTGACATGTAACTTCCCCTATAGCCCTTCCCCTATGTTTTTTATAGTTTTGGGGCCATGGGTGCCACATAGCCTACGATTTCATGAATGGACATACTATGTGGTGGTAGGATACAAGCGGAGGCATACCTCATGCAACTCCCGATCTGGATGGCTTAACCCACCATGTCTGAATGGGCGCGCCATGAAGTGTTTGCATGGGTAGGCGTTTTGACTTCACTCTACCACATCGGATGAGTGATGGCCCATGACGCAATGTCCCATCACCTGCACCGAAGTCGGCGACGCCACCCACGAGCTAGCTCTCACATAGGATTTGAGGAGCCAAACCCCTCCCGAATCCTCCATGTGGGCCGGATGGCACATATTCGCATATTCAAAACGTCATGGCCGTTCAACCATGGATCTTTGTTGTGTTGCACAACAATTTATTTTAAATGAGATCATAGCGTGCGGTGTGCACCGTAACTACACCAACCGGTCGCGATGACTAAGGAATATCAAAAAAGACTACAGCGAGTTGCAATGAGAAGGGTGTGCATGGAGATAGCACCGGGCTATTGACAAACCAGACCCACGGTGGCCCCCAAAAGCTCCATTGGCGCACACCCCTAGGACTTTGAATTACCGGCCCGACGAGCACACATGGCCACTCCCAAGCGAGACAAGATTAAGAGTAATGGGTGTTGGTATTTATTAAGTGCAAAAGAAAATAAAAGGATTCATAGCGCCACAGAATAAATATACCATTGTAGCTTTTACCCGGGAGTATTCAGTATATCGTTATTTATATTTTCCACGAGGGGAAGCAAGGGTAAAGACTATGATAAATCAAAATCATGTATCTACTAACTTAATATACCAACTAAACTAAAGTGAGGGGTAAATAATGTATATGATATGAATGATAATTAATAGCACTTAACCGGGGAATATTATAATATAGAATAGATAGCTAGGTCGAGAGGACAACGGGAGAGATCTAGGTTCTGAATACTTCTCTAGTACTTTGGTTCTTGAGTAACTAAGGCATGAAAAGGTATAGCGATCATAAAAAGAACACTTCGGGACATCGAGAACACTAGCCGCGGAAAGGGATGAGAAGGGGGCTAGGAAGCTCCGACTACGGTCCTACACTACCAATCCGAACATGGTGGAATACGTCGGCCGTTAGGGCTGTCACCACCTAGGGCTACCACAACTATCCGTGGGGATTGGGTGAAATCTAAAAGGTAACCTCTAGTCTAGACACCATGTCCACACTATTAATTACTACTCTAATCATCATGAATAACCGTGAGAGCACTCAATACTGGCGAAGATCCCATGCAATTATATAACAACTATATTCTAATCAATAATCATGAAAGGCATAAAAGTACTAGAAAAGATAGATCTAATTATGGCATAAAGTCTAATAGAGTTGAGATACAAAGATATACCGAAGCGAAGAAGACTTCTCGAACCGGAGCGCCAGTTCCGCTCTCCCCTAACTCTCTACTAGATCTATTCTATTACATTGTAGCTGTCTAATCTAATTCTCAGGCGTCGTGCCTCCATCGATGAGATATGGAATTGATGTATGAGATGATGCGAGATTGATTGAAACGAGGGGTGCAGGGTCGCCTTATATAGTGGAGGAGGTGCAGTGTTGGACTTAGATACAACTCGTACTCCACCGTCGCCCTCGGATCAAACCGACATTAAACGAGCGGATTAGATTGCGTCTTAGAGGCGGTTTAGGAATACTCCGGAAGCAGGGCTGACGTGGGAGAGGGGAGGCCGGTAGGCCTAAATAACGAGGCCGGGCGGCCCGAGAGTGAGGCCCACTCACGGGTCCCGGCGTCGTCGTGGCTTCTCGGACCTTACGGACTCCTAATTCTTGGGTGTTAAGTCTTGATCACGTCGGGATTAGTCCGGAGCCTTCTAGAGTCTTTCTCGGAGTTGGATTGCATTACGTCGCGTAAGTCGTGCGGCTCGCGAGTTAACATTTTCTTTGTTTAGTCCTCGCAATTCACAACTTTACCAAAACGGGTGGAAATATGTTAGTGACACCCTATCCTAGGTTGTTATTATGATTTATACCCCTTTCTCATGTTTATTTGATTAATAAATTTATACGATAACAAGTGTCAACAAACTCCCCAAGCTTACCCTTTGCTAGTCCCTAGCAAAGCTATATGCTATAGTAGGATCAGGAGTTGCTACTACGCTTTCATACCTCAGAAGTACTATGTTTTCAAAAATAAATTCTCCTCTCAACAAGATTGCTCTCTCTTACCTTTACCATGGGGCGTAGCCTTTTTATAAATCTTAAGCAATTAAAAGAACAATCAAGTCAAGTACCATGTCTCAAGTTCTTTGATCAACTATCATCCTGGGGTTTTGCAACATTTTTCAAAAGAAACTTCGTGAGATCCTATGTATGACCCTCTCAAGCAGATAATATTTATAGTGAAGTCACACGTAGTAAGACATATATGGTGGGATGATAGCGGTGAATGGATGAGGATGAAAGATAATAACTAGCCTTTAGCCTTTTTCTAGTATTTTTCTTCTCAAGCATCTTGGACTATATCTCTCTTTCTAACTTGCTAAGACCCGGGCTGTCCATTCTTGGAGAGGTGGGTTTTGCCCCGGACTTTTGTCCATTTTTCCCTCTCCTTAGAGATGTGGGCCCTACTCACCCTCGGACACATGTCCATTATTCATCTCTAAATATTATTTTATTATTAGGGAGGTAGGCCCATCTCGCCTAGTATGACACTTGTCCTTTACTCTCCCTCTCTCGTCTCACTTTTCTCTATATATTTTTATTCTTTATTCTTCTATTTTTTTTCTTTTTTTTTTTTCAAATGTAGCCCAAAGTCTATTTGACACAAAACATTGAGAGAGAGATATATCAAAATTACAAGAGTTTATTTTTATGACATGGCTTGTGGCTTGATGGAATATGGAATGCGTACTTCGGGTTAGAAGCGTATTTGGTGGAGTGGGATAATTTTTTGATGTGTATGACAAACTCTTAAGGGTCATAAATACAGGAACTCATCATGTAGTATTTTATGATTTTCAAAAGATAAAACCGGGAATCAAGTATCTCTAGGAATATGATAAACAAAATGACTCAACTTTTCATGAATCATTATCCTTTAACGCCTAGACTCGAGTTAAGCATGTGCTTCCCATGTGTGTAGGATTTTAGAGAAAATTAAGCATTTAAAGCTTGGGGAGAATCTAAGTCTGAATTGTAAGTACTTTAAAAGAGGAATTTATGCATGAGCAACTATTCATCATTTCCATACATAGGGATCATCTTCGGCGTTAATTTTATTCTAGCAAGCCTAAGCACACTATCTATTTATTTATTTATAGCAAACATAAAGATCAAACTATATATATAACTTAAACTTTTTATTTAGTTTTCTATAGTTATGCATGTTTTTATATCTTTTTAACAAAACAAACATACCAAACTAGTAGTAAATAAGGTAAAAGGATAAGAGTACTTACGGATAATGGGGGTTGCACTCCCCTGTTTGGATCTTGACAAATCTTTTAGAGATGTAGACGTGAGGTAGACTGTGGTGGTGTGGTAGGTTCATGCTAAACCGTGCACACCGATGATTCTTTCCCCTGCGAGATATTAGTGGACGTATACCCGAAGGATTGCAATTATTTGAAGAACATGTTGTTGTCCAAAGGTTGATATAAACTCATCTATGCTAACAAAAAGATGGTTCTTTGATTACTTTAGCACATATATTGTTTATCGTATATATATATATTTTTTTAACAAATTATGTTCTTAGTCGCACTCTAGTAAGGATCAAGGCAAATGTAACTTTTAGCAAAAAAGACAAAATAAATGATGTGATACTACGGATCTTTCTTCTATGAGGAACGATCCGGATTTTCCTTCTACGCATAGTTGTTGGAGTTCATCATACGCCTTGCCTCACCTCTATTGTGAGTTCATCTCTTGACTTACCCGCATTGAATATGATAGTTTTTACGCAAGGGTTAGTCAAAATAACTACTATCCACTAGAGCATACTCTTGGTTCAAAAAAATCAACCTAAACACCACGTCTAATTTGATTTAGGAAAGCAATTTAACTAGCATTAAAAAGCCTTTGAAAGCACGATCAACACTCCTAAGCTAGGCACCATGCTTCATTTAAGAGATGTATGAAAAATACTTCAAACTAGAGCATACTATAGCGGACAACGGTGGCATGAAAGTATCATAGAGATTTACTTAAATAGAGATGAAAGAGCATGATCATGGTGAGGATAATATTTATTATTATTTTTTTATATGCAACGACATGATTGGGTGATTGCAAGGAGTTAAACATGCAATGGACTTACTATGAGAAAACATAAACTAGGTGGAGTAGAATGCATGAATTATTTAAGGAAACATGCAATGGAATGCAACAATTGAAAAGATAACTACTCATAAATTAAAGTTCATGAGCAAGACTTTCTCACCTTGATCATACTTACCTTCGCTCACAAGATGGAGTTTATGAGTTGTGCAGCCTCTACGTTCGTCACTTGAGATGTGATTTGAATTCTTGTGACGGTGACCTTTTCTTCAATCTACACATAGTTAGAATAATATATATATATAAATGTACCTAAGAGATGGCGAGGGGCTCCAATTGTCGATGTTCAAACACCCTGGTTTCTCCTTGTGGAAGCTTGCCGAAAGGTCACGACGGCATCAAATGTCCCTGTCTATTCCACTTTCGACGAGCAAGGGTAATCCTACTAAAAAGCTAGTTAATACACTAAATTAGCGAGATATCAAGATCATTATCAAAATCTTTTCGCCAATTGTTTCCCGACAGCGGCCAAAAAGCTTGTTGGTATTTATTAAGTGCAAAAGAAAATAAAGGATTCATAAATTTTAAGAATAAATATACCATTGTAGCTTTTACCGGGGAGTATTCTAGAGTATCGTTATTTATATTTTTCCAGGGGAAGGAAGAAGGTAAAGGTCGAGATGGGGACTAGAGGGGGTGAATAGTCCTTTCTAAATCTAATTAATTAGGCTAAACAAATATAATGCGGAATTGAAACTATTCGTTTAGCCAAGACTTCACCCCTCTAGCTATGACTCTAAATCACCTCACAAAAGATCCTACACAAAGCAAATGAGGTGATAAGCCTAGCTTGAGCTCTTAACCGTTTCAATTGCAAGGTCACACAAACCTATGCACTAGTACTTCAAACAAGGGTGAGCTCCTACACAATTCTAATGAGCAAAAGCACAAAGCCAATCTAAGCTCACTAGATGCACTAAGGACAAGGCGACACACGCCCTAACCCAAAGGCTCAAATTACTTAGCTACACAAACTAAGCAAAGCAACTAACAAGCTACACAAGCTAGCAATTGCAAGAGCTACTCCACAAGCACAAGCATACGATATATATGAAAGTAAATACAAAGCTTGTGATTTGGAGAATGCAAACCACCGAGAAGAGTAGACAAGTTGACACCGGTGATTTTTTCGAGGTATCGGGAAGCTTGCCAACTTCCCCTACTCCTCGTTGTGTCGACCAACACCTTGGGTGGTTCCTTTGGTGTTTCACCTAGTTGGTTCTTCGGTGTGACTCTCCGATCACTTGCCTCTCAAGGCACGCCCCCAAGGCAACCGCAAGAAGACACCACTCTCAAGTGAGCCTATCACAAGGCACCACAAGACACCACACTCACAAGTGAGGTAGCTCAAAGACACGCTCTAGTAGTGATGCTCTTCGCGATCCCCGCAAGGTGAGCTCGAACCTCTCACAAATCCTCCTTTGGAGCACCGCACAATCTCCGTTCGTGCTTCACGAAGTCTCTTGCCACCAAGCCGTCTAGGAGGTGGCAACCTCCAAGAGAAACAAGCACACCGGCTTGCAACACGATCACCTAGTGCCACAAATGCGATCTCTCAACATAGCGCACTAGAACTTCGATCTCTCACTCAATCGGATGAACAATATCAAACATATGTGAGTGGGAGGGCTCTCAAGCACTCACAAGCATGGACACAAAGTCCCCAAGGTGCTAAGCACCAGCCAAGGCGGCCACACCCTCTATTTATAGCCCCCAAGCCAAAACAAGCCGTTGAGCTTAAAACGCGAGTTTACAGCGATCGACGGCCCGGGCTAGCGCCGACCGGACTCACCGGCGAAGTCGGGCCGAGTCCGATCAGCGTCCGTCAACGTGATAGAAAAATTAGGGCTGCGAGAGCCCTCGCCCGGACGCGACTTGACCGGAGCCTCCGATTGGATGCGTCCGTCGCTTTTTGCGTCCGGTCACGGCGAGCGGCCCGACCAACGCCCGAATCAAACGTCCATAACTTTTCATCCGAACTCCGATTTGATGATCTTGGACTCTATGGAAAGCTAACTCAGAGGGCAACACAACCCACATGGTTACTTGATCCAAAGCTCAATGGATCAAATCAGTATTCCACTCCAAAGTCAGTCCTAGTGTCCAGAAACACCGAAACAACTTCTCCTTTGCAAATGTGCCAACACCACCAAGTGTACATCACCATGTGCATGTGTGTTAGCAATTTCACAATCATTTTCAAAGGAATTTTCTCTTGATCTCACCACGCCACTTTCGATCCTAACACATCGCAAAAGTTAGATCGCACAAGTGGCACTAGATGACCGATATGCAAACAAGTTTACCCTCTTGATAGTACGGCCATCTATCCTAAATCCGGTCATAAACTTCTCTAAGCTCCTCATGACCCGGCGAAATGAAATGCCCTATAGGTTATACCTTTGCCTTGCGCATTTCCATTCCGCTCCGTCTCCAAGTGCCGATGCAACACATGCACCAACACGATCACCAAATGATATGATCCACTTCATATCATCACGTGACACTATTGGTCCATCGATCTTAACCTCACTTGCTCTTCACCGTTCGTCGGTCCGTCGGGCGTCAAGTCTAGCCAAGCTTCACGCCTCGCGGTCCATCCCTTCACCGCCCGACTTGCCCTTCACACTTGCAACCGGTCCATCAAGCCAAGTCTTATCTTGATCTTCACCACCTTTGGTCACATGACTCCATGTCATGTTTCATATGCAATAAAGCTCCTTCATTGCACCATCACGTGTGAACTAATCTCACGTGTATTATCTCAATCACACATATTAGTTCACCTAATGTTGACACTCAATTACCAAAAACCACAAGGGACCTTTCAGAAGCAAGGGTAAAGACTATGATAAATCAAAATCATGTATCTACTAACTTAATATACCAACTAAACTAAAGTGAGGGGGTAAATAATGTATATGATATGAATGATAATTAATAGCACTTAAACTAGGGGAATATTATAATATAGAATAGATAGCTAGGTCGAGAGGACAACGGGAGAGATCTAGGTTCCCGAATACTTCTCTAGTACTTTGGTTCTTGAGTAACTAAGGCATGAAAAGGTATAGCGATCATAAAAGAACACGCGGGACATGAACACTAGCCGCGGAAAGGGATGAGAAGGGGCTAGGAAGCTCCGACCACGGTCCTACACTACCAATCCGAGCGTGGTGGAATACGCCGGCCCGTTAGGGCTGTCACCACCTAGGGCTACCACAACTATCCGTGGGATTTGGGTGCAATCTAAGGTAACCTCTAGTCTAGACACCATGTCCACACTATTAATTACTACTCTAATCATCATGAATAACCGAGCACTCAATACGGCGAAGATCCCATGCAATTATATAACAACTATATTCTAATCAATAATCATGAAAGACATAAAAGTACTAGAAAAGATAGATCTAATTATGGCATAAAGTCTAATAGAGTTGAGATACAAAAGATATACGAGAACGCGAAGACTTCTCGAACCGAGCGCCCTTGATTCCGCTCTCCCTAACTCTCTACTAGATCTATTCTATTACATTGTAGTTTGTCTAATCTAATTCTCCATGCGTCGTGCCTCCATCGATGAGATATGGAATTGATGTATGAGATGATCTGAGATTGATTGAAACCGGGGTGTCTGGGGGTCGCCTTATATAGTCAGGAGGAGGTGCAGTGTTGGACTTAGATACAACTTCATTACTCCACATTTCGCCCTCGGATCAAACCGACATTAAACGAAAGCGGATTAGATTGCGTCTTAGAGGTGGTTTAGGAATACTGAAGCAGGGCTGGCGTGGCAGAGGGGGAGGCCGGCCCTAAATAACAGGCGGCCGGCCCCAGTGAGGCCCACTACGGGTCCCGGCGTCGCCGTGGCTTCGGACCTTCCGGACTCCTAATTCTTGGGTGTTAAGTCTTGATCACGTCGGGATTAGTCAGGAGCCTTCTAGAGTCTTTCGGAGTTGGATTGCATTACGTCGCGTAGTAAATGCGGCTCGCGAATTTCTCCGCTGTTTTCCTGTTTAGTCCCGCAATTCACAACTTTACCAAAACGGGTGGAAATATGTTAGTAACACCCTATCCTAGGTTGTTATTATGATTTATACCCCTTTCTCATGTTTATTTGATTAATAAATTTATACGATAACAAAGTGTCAACAATGGGCACCGCATGTTGGGCCCACAGTCAAATGCATTTAGCCCCATGCACGTAGCTATTTGCCCTAAATTTGTCTCCATGTGCAACCCAAGCCTTAGAACCGAGCCTGAGGCGGGCCTAGGATGCTAAGTGATGAAATGGAAATGAGCCAAGTCACTTTCGACCCACGACGGGTCGAGGTAAGCAAGACGCCTCATGGATCCCCCAAAGGATTTGGTTAGGCCCTCACTTTCGAGCTCTACGAATATAGCACTCACCCAGGGGGTGCGTCCCACCCGGAGGTCGAAGAAACAAGCCATCACATCCCCAGATGGACATTCGACCCAAGTCCAACAAACCTCGACAACCCTCTGGTCGATTCATTCACCAAAGCTTGGAACAACCCCCTCATCGTCATCCCGGGAGTGACCCAGTAGGGCCATGAAGGGCTTGGGAGCTCCTAACAAGAGTCTAACATAATGTATGCTAAGTCCCTAACACGGAGACGATTGACCCTCAAAATCTGCCAGGGGCTCGGGAGCTATACCCATTGGGTAAGCTCGCAAGTAGCAAGAAAAAGGGATGGCTCGGAAACCCTTAAGTCACCCTCCCTAAGAAGGCCCACGCTGAACTAGTTGGGGTTTGATTATAGAAGTTTTCAAACTAGATGCATATCCAACTTTGGGGGCTTTACTAGCTCTTGCCTCTTGGTTATAGGACAAGGGGCCTTTATCGATTAGACGATTGATCATTTTCATTTTTGCAGGTTTGCTTGAGCTTTTTGTGGACTACAAGGAATAAGATGGCTACCAAGAAATGTTTCCTTGAAGCTCCACCTGACGTTATATACATTACAATATCGTTGATGTAGAAGTGGAGCATGCTACTTAGAGAAGGATATAAGGAGTGCATCACCCATGTCAAGGAATCGATCCCGAGCTGGTTGAAGACCATTAGACCTATCTAGCGGTTATGCCCTCACGTGTGTATATATGAAATTTGATGCTGTACTTTCGGGTGTTGCGCCGTGCTTGGACATGTAGTGGTAACCCCAATTGCCTCTGAAGCTATACAAAAGCGGCAAGATCCGAGAAAAGATCTGACAAGAGATCAAAACAAGCTAGAACAACTTCATGTTGGATCCGCAACTCATATATATGGAATGCAAGATTATAAGTAAAAGAACTGCATGGCGTATCTGCCATACGGCCTCGATTCGCCATTTGTTGGTGGCGCCCGCGGACTCTCCCGATCTCACCACGGTTGCGGGTGAGCACTGGATGCTTCCCATCTTGACCATCGCCCCCCCGAAATCGTGCCATCCATGCGCGGTCGGCGGCGTTGTCCTGCACCATCTTGTTGGTGGTGTTGTCGCTCGTTAGGGTCTGGTCAGATGTGAACATCGCCGCCCGAGAGCAAGCTGGTGTAATACTGGGTTGCTCGGCTTGTTGGGGTACGTCACGGTTGTTGTTCAACGCGGTGCCGCCACCGCCTTTTTGCGGCGGTGGGCACACTCGCCTTGAGCCCTCCCGGCGAAGGTGGCGTTCATGGTCGTGTCCATGTTGGGTACTGGCGGGCGTGACGGCGAGCGTCGTTTAATAAAAGGGAGTCTTGGCGCGAGAGCGCCACCAGTCGGTGGGGCTGAGGCCCTTGTTGTTGAAGCTTGTGATGAGGTCCTGGACCTGCATGTTGGGTGCAGGGAGGTTCCCAACAATGTTGTTCGAGTTGGACCACTAATCCATCGCGCGGCGCCCGGGCATGGCAAAGGCAAAGCCACGGAGAAAATGGCGGAGTCACGGCGCTGCATAGGCGAGGACGCCGGGCGCCAGAAACGACGCCAGGGCAGGCGGCCTCCACCACCGCCTTGATCGCGTGTTCACTTCGGCGTAACGGCGTAGTAGGATGGCAAACTTCTCAGGCTGCGAGCTGCTATTGGACTGGTCAAGCAGAATGGAAGCGTCGCAACCCTGAAACAAACCATGCAATTGTTACTCAAAAATTTCATTTCATATAAAAAGTACACATATGTCACAAATTGATCATTACCGTGACGAAGCAGTCATGGAAGAAGAGGCGCACAAAGGCAGCGCCCATGGTGGGGTCGTTGGAGATGATCTTCTGGGTGGCATTGCGGACCGCCTCCTCGGCTTTGGGGGCACGACGAGCTGTAGAAGTTGTACTGCAGTGCTGTACCGTATGCCGTGGTCACCGCAGCCGCAGCGATCACCATGATCACTAAGGCCTGACATGCTGAGGTCGCCATCGCCATATCTCAGTGTGTAAGCTATTCAAAGCTTTCAGAAATCTTCTCTCTCTCTCTCTCTCTCTCTCTCTCTCTGTGTGTGTGTGTGTGTGTGTGTGTGTGTGTGTGATGACTGATGAATGGAGTGTTTTTTATGCTGACAGCAGTGTGTTCTCCCAGGTATTTATAGATAAAGACGACAGCTAGGGACCTAGTTCGTCCCTGTTTTTTCTGTTTTGTGTTTGGATAATGTATGCAAGTCAACTACTGAAACAATAATTTGGGAGGTTACTGCTAATACTACACCATAAACTGCTGGTTACAACTGCTGGTTGTTACAGCAGCTAGTTCTTGGCGTGTTGACATTGCCGATCGATCATGCATATATACACATATATACATGCTAATAGCTTGTTAGATCATTAATCTCGTTTCAGGATTAGAAGACTTTAGTTTGAGCTAGCACATTGACATTTTGTGGTGTGAAGAGTCGTTAGAAATTCAATGTCACTGATCACTGATCAGAACGCAGCAGCTAGCTTAGGGCAAAGATTCCATGTACATGATAATCAAGCTGTATGTTGACTTGGATTTGGGAACTCCTCTGTACCGACAAACTCACAAGCAGAGAAGCAGAAGCAACGACCTATAATGAAATGGTCGGCGGTTGACTACCTAAATGTTTCATACTTGTTGGAAATGCATTGTATATGTCTGATCAAGAACGTTGTCTTACTTTTTATTTGTGATCTAAGACGATGTATCTTTATTGATTGAGGTCGCATGCATATGATTGTATATGTATATGTACATATCTTACTTATTTAGAGATAGAGATTTGGGGACAAATATGTATAACTGGAACATTCTCTCTGCTAATTCTTGCGTCTGTTTGTTAACAAACAATGTCAACCAACTGTCTGGTCGTTATAGCACAGAATCCACAATTGAATATTTATATATACACATATATCATATATGGTTCTCTTTTTTGTCTCTCCTTTTTGTTTTAGTTATACATTCTCTCCAGTAATTTTAGGAAGATTGGAAGAACCGATTGTCAGCAAAAAAAAAAAAATTGATTTATATATATATATATATATATATATATATATATATATATATATATATATATATATATATATATATATATATATATAATTAGCACGTTATAACCGACACTTAACTGAGCATATGTCTTCCTATGCATATGGACACACCAATAAAAAGTACATAGATGTATTGCGTCATTCTGTAACTTAGTTAATGTAGTATCTTTTACAATGTTTTTCCTTTCAGCGCGGACCACGAGACTAGATCTAGAGCTAAGAGGAATGCTTAGTATAAATAAGTCACACTTCTTGGTTTTTGACCCTATAAGTCACTACGAGCGCCTGATCAGTACAACGGGATGTGGCTAGTTGTTTATCTATCTCTTGACTCTCAAAATGAGCCGAGCAAGTTTGAAAAATGATCCTAGAGTGTCTAGGGTTGGACGCTAGGAAGGGTCTATTAATTAACCCCTTCTTTTTCTATCCATCATAGTTATTTCCCAAGGACTTTCCATGGAAAGGGGGAGAAATATGGCGTCCTTTACATGGTACTAGGTTTTAACATTAATCATCAGGTTGCCGGTGCTTATTTATATTGCACGCGCATTCCAGTTGTAACAAATTTACATACTGGATGTTGGTGAAGGGCTGTTTGTTGACTTGAGTTGTTTGGATAAAAAAAATCATATGTATAGCTACCAATGATTTGTATTGGAGGTTGCATTGTGACGGAACGATGATGTGCCTAGCTAGGCTCATTCTGAAGATCTGGACATGCGTGCTTCATATTAGCAAGCATTGACTTGATATGATGGAGAATATTGCACAGCACATAGAACCGAAATAAGGCTGGTTTTGGAGGCGGACATAATCATAAGCATGTATGTAGGCCGTCGGACATACGTATATTTGATATAGATCAATGATGATGTGTCTGATGATTAATATCATAACTTCTTTTGAAAAATAAATTATGATAAAGAAATATCATATACTATTGTGCTAATTAATTGGAGACCCAAACAATCATGTTAATCCTCAAGAAATGTATTAAAGAAAAAGATCAGGTTATATAGTCACTTTGTATATCTGAACATGCATGGTCGTTTCGAATTTCTAAATTTGAATTTCAAATCTGTATAAACTTGAACGTATTTTGAGACTAAACGACCTCAAATAAAAGCTTTTCAGTTACTAAGTTGCAGAATGTATTGACAACTACAACTTTGGTATAGACCATTTCAACATCTGAGGTAGTTGAAAAATTCAAATTTCAATATCCTCGAATTTAATTAATATTTTAGGACTCGAAATAGTTTCAAATAAAAAAATTGGTCATCTATAAAGATTTAGATTGCATAGTGGGCTACAATTTTAATATAAAAGTTCGTCTACATACATCCAAATTCATATTTGGTTGCAACTACTGAAGGTCGACGATGTGCTGAGTTTTTAACTTGCCAAAGGAGCTAATTTAGAATAAAAGTGAGTTCATGTGACAGGTCCACCGGGAATATAAGAACAAGGGATGATTTCTCATCCCCATACACCTGAACCCCATGGGTTCTAAATTTTCCTCGTTTCACTCCGTGAGGTTAGTTTTAAAGGCCTCCATCCTCGTTGTCTAATTGGAGAACTTCCCGTGGGGAAAGTGCGATTTGGGTTCCACACCTGTTTGTCCATACTAGATCTAAACAGCTGCATGTCTCCAAACTAGATTTACTAAATTTACCAGGCTAGCTGTTAGATCTAATACCACACCTGTACTATGTTCAGTTCATACCAGATCTAACAGCTTTTCGATATGTTCAACTCATCTGATCGAGCGCACTTGACCAGGTAGTTTATTATGAACGACTTGGCAGAAGTACGGTGGATAAACTACTGTGTATTTGAGTTGGGTATGCATGTGTGTGTGAAATGATGAATGCAATACTTATTTCCTAACTCAAGTCTTTGTACTTTTAAACTTATAATACACACCCAATGACACAATAAAAAAAGGATGGGAGTACCACCTAGATGATACCCATTGGTACCCGCCAATGCAATTGAGTTTTTTCATTTACAAATCGAAAAAGCAAGCTGATCATTTTATTTTACAACTCTGATCGAGCTGGGAAATGAACTGGGTGCAGTACGCCCAGTTAGTTAGCAGCTTCATCGTGGTGGGACTTATTGCCCAAGTTGACGTCATTAATATTATACATGAGTGCTTCTATGTTTATGAATTTATTTCATAAATTAATGGTACTATAAATAGACAACATGCATATTGATAACGAGACACTATTGGCTTAGTCTTTCAGAAGCGTTTGCACATTGCGTAATGTGATTGAAAATGAGGAAACCATAGATTAGTTGGAGGTACATTTTTATTATATTAATGGTTCACTTACATCCCTGTGTGTTAGTTCATCTTATTAGCTATAGGATGTAGGAGTATTAGGAATAAGAACATACAGACAGAGAGAGAAACACACACACGACCCGACACAACTAAAGTTACATTCATTTGTTCACTTATGACGTGGATTATTAACGAACCTTAAGCTGAGTTTACATATTGAATCTTGTCGACAATCAGACATCATAATTAGTGGAGGCATGCAATAATGTCAACCACCAATAAGCAACATTATACACACATCTTCTGTTCAAAATTATTTAAATATTATTTAATAATAATCATGTCGTGACCTCTGTTAACGTGTCAGCAAATAAAAGCTGCTATCCATTCGGTTGTTGCTTGGTTTCTTGTTCATGTGAAAGTGTTCCGGCCGGCCTGGTGTGGCATTGGGTAAAGGCATTCCAATGCACATAATCTCTCTCTCCACTACAGAGGCAGCGTCCTTTGCGGTCGCTTGGCGCGCGCTTTTCGGCAAATGCTTTCGAAAGCACTTTCGGCGAAGGCTTGGCGAGTGCGCTTTCGGCGACCGCGCTTTCGGCGAAGATTTACTTCGGCGAAGCCATCGCCGCCGAGTGCCAAAAAGAATGCTGCGGTCGGCGAAGAGTTAGCCCGGTGTCGATGTCGACTTTCGGCGAACCCGGCGTCGACCGTTAAATATGAGGGGGGGCTTTACCGGTGCCAAACGTGCGGCACTTTCGGCAAAGATATGAATATTTTTAAATCTTTGCGAGTGCCGGATGATGGCACTTCGGCAAAGTATTTATTTTACCGAAAAAACAAATAGACTTTGCCGAGTCTTTATGCGGGGAGGCACTTTCGGCAAAGTTATGATGGTGATTTGCGAGTGCCACCTTTTGCACTCGGCAAACCCGCCATTTTCCTGCAGGTTACCCGGCTTTGCGGTGCGGCGCACGGCAAAGCTGGGAATTTCATTTTTTTTTGTTTCTATTGCTATTGCTTTTACCGCAAATCAACATATACATATACCATAAACATTCATATATACATCATAAACCACATATATCACCGATTCACATATATAATCCACATATCTCACAAATTCACATATATAATCCACAAATACCACAAATTCACATATATAATCCACAAATACCACAAAATCCAACATGTCCAACAACCAAGCGGAATCTAACATGTCCAACATCGAAAGCGAGATCCGTCCGCGATTGCAACATATCCAACATCTAAAATAAATCCATCACCACCACCTCAACTTGACGGCCCGAACCGTGGCCTCCCCGGTGCGAAAAGAGCCCTCACCTTGCCCCGGATACCACCCGTCTTTGCGGCGCCGGCGGGTAATGCGACCACCCGTGGTGTGGAGGGGCGTGTGGAAGCCCGTAGTGTGGGCCGCTGCGCGGCCGGAGGAGGAACGCCACCGGGCCACGTAATAAATGCGGTCCGGGCGGCCGGATAGGGTGGATGGGGTGGAGAAGGGCCACTCCGGAGGAGTCGGGTTCGAAACCCGCCTTGACCGTAGGCTGCACAAGTGTGAGGCGATCTCATTAGTACTGAGGTGAGCGCACATGCCAAATAAATGAACAACAACATATACTCACCGGATGCGTTTCAGAGGAGGAACGGGGAAGCGGGGTGGAGGGGGGAGGCAATCGGAGGCGAGGGTCACACCGGGATGCGGAGGCCACGGAAGTAGCTTCGCCACGTCTGCTGCCTTGGCGCACCAGGTGTTCGTGATTGCCTCCAACTCCCGCCGACAGAGTGGGCCTCGCCTTCGGCACTTTGCTGCCGCAAGAAACTCTTGCGCCGGCACTTTACTCGCCTCCAGCCTACGCCATCGGGACTGCATATTACAACCGTAACATTAAAACAATGCATAGGTAGCGAAAATGTGTAAAACTGAACGTCGATGGCAACCGGTTTCGCATCGTGCATGGAGTTTCGATCGGCCGAGGTGCTATGGGGGGGATGGGTGGAGGTCGTGCTCCGGAGCGAATCACCCTCGACTGTCCAGCAGGATCCGCGCATCGCGCTGGCCATCCGGCACCGGGCCGTGCTTTGCTCCCTCCTCCCAACCTCATCACCGGTGCGTCGAGTGGGCGTGGCTGGATCGAAGTCCTCCCATAGCGCCATTTGGGCCGCCTCGGCGCATTGGGTAAGCTTCTGGGGTGATCACCGGCGTTCGCAGACGCCCGGGCCCCTTCGGTCGTAGGCGTTGGCGGCCGATCGCCCGTTTGTGAGTCAAGGCCCACCCCGTACTCACGACCTCCTGGTTTCCATGCATCTTGGTTTGTGCGAGGAGAACACGAGAAGATGGTTAGAAGTGAAGAGATTTGGCGCTTGAATAAAAATATCAACACAATCGTACCCATCTATCCATATACCGGGGAGGGAGCTTGTTGCCTTGGTGGTGTGGAGCGCCTTGCATCTCCAGGCGACACCTCCGGCCCAGTCTCTTATGCGCGTACGTCGTCCAGAGCCACTTCTCCACAATGGCCTCCCGGCGGTCTTTGTACTTGCCGCACCACTCGGACACATCGCATGACATAGCAGAGGATTAATGGAAATGCCGCTTTTTTTTATTGAAGAAATCTGAATAAATGCGTTCTGAACCTGGATGTCTTGCTCCACGGTGAGGTCGGTCTCCCTCTGGAGCATCATCTCCCTTGCCGTTCTTCTTCACCACCTTGCCAACACGTCGGCGTTGTAGGGAGGTGATGCGATAAAACGCGCCTCGTAAGTACGAGGTCCTTGAGTCGTTCTCGGCGACGGACCACATCTGCACTCTAGCGGCCTCCTCCTCCTTCCCCCGCGCCGCGTGAAGTAGTTACGCATGAAAACATGTATCATTCAATTATTTAGAAACATAGTATTCAAGCGGCGTGAAGTAATCCACGCATACACACTCACCCAAAAGTCCGTCTTGATCTTCACGGCAAGTCTGCCCCACCGTTCTCAGCGCCAAGAAGTGGTCCCGTCGGGGAACCTCCCTCACGTTGTTCGAGGTCCACCGGGCGGGGTAGTTCTCTCTAATCGGGCTCACGGATGCCATTGATATGGCGCGCCTTGCCCCCCCCGCTTACAATCTTCCGATTCTTTGACGAGGCATTAAGACAAATTGTTAGTTTGAAGTTCGATTTTCAACATGTCATATGAAGAAGTAGTGAAAATATCAATGGCTACTTACTTTTTTCACCGTTGGGTGAATCAGGCGCGGTGAAAGGGATCGCCTTTCAATGGGAGGCTCGAGGCCTTATTTGGTAGACCTTGGCGGCACTCGAGGGGAGGGCGTGTGGGCGGGTGTCTCTTCGACCTTTGGGTCAGTCCCTAGCGGTGTGGCCCGACGAGGGGGCTGGCCCGGCAACGGCCCGGCGGGCCGTGGCCCGGCTGGTCCGGCGACGACACAAAGTCAAGCCTCCTGCGTGGGCCGGACGGCGTCGGCCGCGCCTCGGCGTCTCCGTCCGTCGGTCTTTCGTCGGCCTCCTCCTCGTCGGCCTCCTCCTCGTCGGCACTGGGAGAGGTGAGGGGTCTCGCGCCGAGCGGGACTGGACCCCTCGGCGTTGCGCCTTCCGCTGGCATTTTTGCCAGTCCTGCAAAAACAAATAGTAAACCAATTAGTATTGCAAAATGAGCAAAATATAATTGAAAGGTAACAATAATAACAAAATAGTATTCTTTTACGTATTGCATTACATCGATGTTGTGTGGAAGAAGAAGATCCTTGTAGTAGGGGAGATTAGTCAAGCCCGATATATAAGTCCACATGTGTGTCCGACCATATCCAACAAAACCACCTTTCTTTTTTCATCGATTTTGAGACCCGGCTAGCTCGGCAAGGACCTCTTCACGGTCATAAACTTTGGGATGGGATCGGTGACTTCAATACCTTTAAGTAAAGTGCTTTTTGTCTAGTGCGAATTCATGGTTCTCGGGCAAGAATTGGCGATGTTTGTCAAGCGAGGAATACTTGCCACCCTTGAGAAGCAGTGTGAAGCGCACGTGCCTTGCATGTTGGGCAAGGGAACCTCCCATGAACACACCATCCGCTGAATATGCCATAAGCGGGGAAGTCATGCATTGAATATAGGTACCACGCGTGCATTGTAAAGTTTGTCTTTGTAGCTTCGGTAAATGCGTCGATTACCCCATTTTCCCAAGCATCTTGCAATTCATCCCACACTTGGCCGCATGAACACACCCATATTGTTGCGGTGCGGTATTATCGGCGTCAGAACGGTGCTTGAGCTCAAACATGACACCGGGGAAGATTGAGAGGGATCACAAACCACGGGCCAACAAGTTATGCGGGGCGCCCGATTGACCCGTCACGGGTTGAACCCATACATTTGCGAGCGCTACGTACATTTCGAGCCTCCATAGCTTTTTCGGGATGCATATTATCGAAGTGCTTCCATGCATCACCATCCGATGGGTGTACCAACTTCTCGGGGCTGTATCTTTTGCCCTTCTTGTGCCATGTCATTTGTTTTCGCGGACTCCTCCGTCATATGCGGCCGTTGGAGCCTCGATGCGAAAGGAAGGTGTCGTAGGACCATCTCGGGGATCTTGGATTTGTTTCTTCCTGCCATCACTACATTCTACCTCCACATACCTAGAGGCTTTGCACTTTGGGCGGTCGCGTTGCTTCCTTGAGGTCTCCCTAAAGAGGGCGCACCCCTTTGGACAAGCATGTGCGAGTCATCACGGCATCTTGATCCACGAAGAAGTCTACGTGACTCGTCACGTGTTCTTCGGCCGGGGGCGTGACCCTCCGGAAGCATTTTGCCAGAAGCCGACAGCGAGGGTGTCGGCCGTCTCGACTAATGCTCAATTGGGACTTCAGCGCTATAAAGGCGTGAAATGCCATCGGCCGTAAGCATTGTCTTCGTGAAGGGGCTCTTTGTGCGCCTCCATCATCTCGTAGAAACGCCTTTGCGGTTTCCTCGGGTTCCTCCTCCAATCCTCCATTGGCTACGTGCATCATGAAAGTGCGCCATCATATGCGCCATCCGGCATCTTGATCATACTCCTCGAGGAGGGGCCTCACCCGTCCTCTCTATCACGATCGACCGCCCGTGGAAGATCCGGCGGCTATAGTTTGGGGCGAATCCGTTGTTGTAAATATGTTTACCCATTTCAATCTTGACTTCGCTTTTTTCTTGTTCTTACATTTTTTTTTGCCGCGGACGCGGCATCCGAACGGACCCTTTAGCGGCTGGGCCAAATGCATGTTCGAGGGAAAGCATCGGTCCCCTAACCCATTCAAGACTCTTACTTGCGGAAGCAGGTGTACATCCACTCCACGGTTATCCATCCTCTGTCATCGCCCATGTCGGCGAGCCACATAGCAAACAATTGCATCTACACGGCGTTCCTACCATCTAATAGGTGAGGGGTAGGTCCTAATCCCACCCGAGGATGCGTAGACAAGGTTAGCATCCATACTCTTTCAGGTCCCGTCAGAGGCGAGGAATTTCGGCACCTCCCATTTGTTCTCGATACCGCGTCCCGGCGGGAGAGTGTGTATCGGAGAACAACGAGGTCTTTGCCGAAAATCCCGCTTTCGGGCCGGGACACGAGAGCATGGATGCTAACCTTGTCTACGCATCCCAAAGCTGTCCAAAAACGTGGACAATCCGAAGCGGTCACGGTCGCGGATATGCGCGGATCGCATACCACGCGCGTATCTCTTTTCGGACGGGACGCTAAGCGCGGAGTCGCTGCGTAACAAAACTACAAGGGCGGGGACGGAGGTGATTCATACCTACGGGTCGGTGGAGGCGTGGTGCAGCAAGACCCGCCCACGAAGACGACCAGGGTCGCCGAGTCCCTCCCACAGGTCCTCCTACAAAACAAGGCCAAAAAATAGTTAATTAATCGGCTCTAAATTTACAGTAAAGACACCTCCCCTGCGGGGGAGGTTCCCTTTGCAAAAAAACATGGCACGAAGGCCAACAACCACATGCATATACGAGAATGGGCACGAAGGCCACCAACCACCAATATGGGCACGAAGGCCGCAACCATCAATATATCCAACCACATACTTTACTTCTCAAGTATTACCATAACAATTACTACTAATCCTACAACTATTACTAACAACTACTAAAAATACTAATACTAACCCTACAACTATTACTAACAACTACTAACACTACTAATACTAACCCTACAACTATTTACTAACTACTACTACTAACCCTACAACTAACACTACTAGAAGAATAGCGCTTAATTACCTTGTTTGTGGCAACTTACGAAACACGGCGACCCGGCGTCAATCACCTTCTTCCTCCTCCCCTTCCTCTTCTTCCTCCCTTCTTCCTCTTCTCCCTCTTCTCCCTCCTCTTCTTCCCTTCCTCCCTCTTCCTCCTCACCTTCCCCTTCCTTCCTCTTCCTCACCTCCCCTTTCTCCCTCTGCTGCGCCAAACCTTGAGCGGACCGAGGCCGGGGCTTCGGGGCGGGGGGGAGGCCGGACGGGGGGGGGGGAGGCGTCGGCAGCCCGGGCTGGGGGCGGGGAGGGCAGGCGGGCAGGCGGGCGCCCGGGCGCAGGCCCGGAGCAGCTTGGCGTGTGTGGCCGACCCCCGGGGCCTTGGTGGAGGCGGGGCGGAGGTCCGGAAGCCCGGAAGGGCCTTGTGGCGGGAAGGGGCCGCGGGAGCGGGCCGAGGGTCCGGGCGGGGCCGGGGGCGGATCGGCGATTCCGGTGGCGGCTGCCTTGGCGGGGAGGCGGGCGGCCGGCCGGCGCGATGGGCTTTCGGTTTCGGGGCGGATAAGGAGAGAAAGGTGAAAAGAGGAGGCTGTATGAGACTTAACCCCGGCTTTGCGAGTGCGGAAGCGGCACTCGGCAAAGGAGCCTTAATTTTTTTAAAAAAAAATATCCTTTGCGGGGTGCCAGCGTCTGGGCACTTTCGGCGAAGAGCACGGTTCTTAGTGTGTCCTTACGGCACTCGGCAAACTATTCGTTTTTTTTGAACTTTTGCCCCATTTTTTTGTGTTGCCTTGGTACACTAATTACATCTCATCTTGAATTTGGGACACTTTCAAGTTGTTTTGCTATATTTCATGAATTATTTTATATTTTCTTGCATTTTCGGACCCTCCAAATTTGAGCTGCAGGTACATGAAATGATGGACTGTGGTCATTCAAAAATGTTATTCATGATGTTTGGCGTATGTTTTAGGCTCAATCGAGGGGACTCGCGTGGAATTTCAAACATTTATGTGCGGAACATGACGAGTTACGTCTTGGGGAAGCGTGTTTTAAAATTCTATAAAATCAAGCGAAGTTCAAAAATCCGCGAAACTTGGCGTGGTGTCTTGTCATCTGATCAAGGCTGTGGAAAAATTTGAAAAAGTTTGAGCAAGTTGTGGCGTCGGATGCTTGAAATCAGGACATCACAACCACTCGAATCGTTTGTGAGTAAATTTTCCATGTGCGGGTTTCATCGATGACAAGACACCACGGCAAGTTTCGTGATTTTTGAACTCGGCTGGAATAGAATTGAACACCATGCCCCGCACGTAATCCGTCATGTTGAATTTTATAAATTCCACGCGTTTCCCCTGTCGTATCGGCGCCATGACGCCAAACACCGAATTATCAACATTTTTTGAATGACCCGCAGCGTCGATATTTCATGTACGCAGCGATTCAAATTTGGAGTGGTCGAAGTAAAATGCAAGAATATAAATATTTCATGAAATATAACAAAAATTGAAACTTGTCCCAAATTATTATGAGTGAAGATATACACCCTTTCCGTCACACAAAAATATGGGACGAAAAATCGAAAAATGCATAGTTTGTCGAGTGCCAAGTCTCCGACACTTCAGGAACAAGTTTTGCCGGCGCCCGACGTGTTGCACCGGGCAGCGCAACCCCGTTTGCTCAGCGTTCATCTGGTCACCGGGCAAAGTAACGAGTGGCCGCTCCTCGCTATTATCCTTCGCCGAAAGTATGTCGCACGCTTCGCGCACCCTACAAATGTATACATTGCCGAAACAGACGTGGTCATCTGCCAAGATCCCAAGAGTTATCTTTGTCGAGTGCTCGTTGGCACTGCAGCATCCTCTTTGCCGAGTGCCCGATTTTTGGCCACTGGCAAACCTATCCGCATCGCAAAGAAGGATTCCTCGTAGTGCTCCCTCTCTCGTGATAGGAGTAGTAGATAAACAATC
>JADLZK010009815.1:0-108732 GCA_015847255.1 Hyparrhenia diplandra
GCCTCGGCTGGTGAGTAAAGTGGATGAGGTGGAGGTTGGAGCTGGGCTTCTGCCTCCTCTCATATGTGGACCATGTGAAGTGACACAACAGGCCTTCTTTTGAAATGTTCCTCACACTATATATGACCTCTTTCTACTGTCCAATGGGGAGCGTCAACTACTGCACTCACCTCCCTTGCTCTCTGAGTGTCCTCGATCTTGCTTTTCTAAAAACGAATTTAGTACGAGAGCCGCATTATATTAAAAATAAGAAGTATTACCTCCATCCACAAAAAGAAGAAATTCTCAAATTCGAGGAGTGAAACAAATTAAACTTTGACTAGAATTGTAAAAAAAAAATTATTGTATATAATGAGTGTTACTACTTTTTTTTTTTTATAATGAGTGTTACTACTAATGGTATTTTTTTTTATAAACTAGGAGGATTACTCGCGCGTTGCTGCTTGGGTATGCAAGAGGAATTATATAGGTTAGAATGTTAACCACTAAGGATTTGAAGATGAATGGCTGCACATTGTCATAGGATTTGCATCGAACATGGAGCAATATATGTTTTGTTGCAGATATACATACAAAAAAGTGATCCTATACACAGTCCACACTCCTGAATGCTTGGTAGAAGTGCAAAGAATAAATATATTCTAAAGTTTTAACAAATATACGTGCTACCATCTAAACTAAATTAAGAGAAAAATTATCAATTAAGGAAATTTTTAAATATGGGTATTATAAAGCTATAGACAAAAAAACATTATCGATTGAGGCCACCAACACTTGAAAGAATCTTTTTCTTATACAGTAGCTTGCAACACGGAAAAGGTTATAACAAACAACTGCAATTAGTTAATAAAATCATCACAATCTTTAGCTGACTGAACTGAGAATCATTATTGTACATATGCTGCTTACACAGCTGGTAGGATGAACCTTGATAAATTAAAGGCGGACTGTTTTTTTTTTTTTTCTTATTTTTTGTAATATCAAGACAACATGTGCTTACTCGCTTTTATATAGAAATCCCAGCATGAAAAAATGTCAATGATCAGAATGTGCATATTTGCTTGCATAGAAGTAGTACTTGGCGTGCTTTAGACAAATGGCATATCGGCTTGGAGAGGGCTCTTGCATCTGCTATAACTACCTGTGATGCTACTGCAAGAGATTGGAAAAGAGGAATCGATGTGTTGGCGTGTTGCTACTGTGCTACTACATATCTACTTATATAAGAGTGGAGGACATTAAGGAAGAGAGACTATTCGAAGGAGCTGAGCAGATCCACGTCTTTTCATTTGCTTGGATCTTGACATGAAGCGATGCCCCGATGATCCTTCGTATTCCCATTATCACACACTGCATCAAATTAAATGCTTTCTTGGTGGACTTCAGAGCAAGGATATTTAGTGGAACTGGATGGCTACCTCAACATGGACGGGAGACGATTTGCCTGGCTGCATGCATGACTTAGTTTAGTGAGTTGGCGCAAGGAGATCGTAGAGAATTTCTTAAATGGGGTTTATCTTTATAGGTGTAGTAGATGGCCGCCAATGGAATTGGTCGGTGTTTCCCTAGTGAAGACTATCTGGTCTTTGTGTGATGGCATAAGTACCATCAGTTAAACATAAATCTCCTAAGCTTTTGTCTCGCTCTCCTTTGTTTGTAAACACTTATTTTTTTTTCTTCAATTAATAAATTCTGGAGGGCCTCGGCCTCCAGTTCAGTCAAAAATAATAAAAAAAAAAAAACTCCATAAGTTGAGGAATTTGGCCCTTACCCTCATCATGCTCATGAGAAACACAAATATCTAGTATGACTAATTGTTCTTAACTTTCGACTTAAAGTTTGTTTTGGTATATTTTCTTCTCCACAATTCTTGCGACATCTCTTCCTTAGAGCATCTCCAAAAAAGATTAGCCAAACAAACTAGTCAAATTTTATGATTTAGCTACTCTCTAAAATAGATTTGACAAAAAAATACTAGAGTGGTCCAACAGACTCTAAAGGATAGCTAGTGAAGTATGCTATCCAAAAAAATAGAGAGTAAATAAGGTGGGATGGAGAGCTACCCATTTTAGATAGTCATATGGAGAGTCATTTGGGAGCAATTTTTCTTAGTAATAGCTTAATTTAACTTTAGAAAGTCATTTAGCTAGTCAGATGCTCTTACTGCACAATTAAAGAGCCATTTTCTTAGCTAACCTTTATTTTTTGAAACTAACTTCAGAATCCCAAACCATGGGTCTTCGTTTGATGAAGAATGTTCTATTTTAACTATATAATAAATATAATGCTAGCTTAACGTTGTTTTCTTAAAAACAATTATTTTAAATGGTCTATGACATGATGTTTTGCAATTTTTCCTTCCTTTGGGATAAATGAAACTTCTTGTATTTCTCAGTTTCCAAAACATTACGTATGTGAATGAATTGTGAAGTACAGGGACACCATTCGGTCCAGGTCGGCTCACACTTGGGCCGTTCTTAGATTACCAGCAACACAGGCCACACAAGCTCACAGGATATTGGGTTGGGCTACCCATCTACCTTTGGGCTGAGCGAACAGCAATGACTGTTCTCTGTTTCTCCAAAACAAAAAGGAATTGTCATTTCTCTCTTTAAACCATTTTCTTAATTTATTTAGAGACACGTATGCTATGGAAACCAGGTTTGCTGTGAAAACCTATGCAAACCACAACAAAAAGTCATCTAAATTTACCAAAAAATCACACATGTAGATGATATGATGATACATAACCTTGTAAAAATATCTTGTCCAAACTCAATTTCGTTTGTGAGATATAAAAATAACAAATTTCTAACAAATCATTGGACGACTTTTCTGCCTAAAAATTTGTTATTTTTATATCTCACAAACGAAGTCGAGTTTAGACAAGATATTTTACAGTAATGTGCATCATCATATCATCTACATGTGTGATTTTTTTGATAAATTTAGATGACTTCTTTGTTGTGGTTTGCATAGGTTTTCACAGTTGTTCTGGTTTTCATAGCATACGTTGCCATTATTTTAGGGGTTTAATGACAGTTTTTTTAATAGTAGATGATGTGTTGACAGTGAGATGTATATTCCAAAGGTCTCTTGGCTTAGAGGTGTTGGCCTTGATTCGCGATTGACACTAGCTTATAAGGGCACCCACAGCAGGTCGATATATAAACTCTTCTTGGCAGTCAATGTGAGCCAAACCTTGCAAAATCGACTAGACCAATCTGTAAATTTGTTAGGATGGTTTACGTTTATCGATCAAGATCATTTGAGAAATTTTGAAATATTGAATTCCAAATTATCAAAATTTTAAACATAATTTTGGGATGTACATGATTTCAAATGAAAAGTCATCAATTTCAAAATTGTACATTTTTATTATGAGTACTACAACTTTACTCTATTTAAATAAAAAAATAGGTGGGGGTTCTCCCCTACCGAGCCTAAAAAAAAAGTACTACAACTTAGTATAAAGTTTGTCCATCCAACTTAATTTGAAAAGTTACGATTTTACTGCGTGACACACCTTCGTTTTTATGTGGGCCAAATTATCAAGGGCCTCTAGAAATGCCTCCATTTCTTAAGCACCTGAAAAGCTTGTCCACCTTTAAGGTCCGTTTAGCACGACTTCACTTCACGGTTTTTTTTTTTTTTTGGCTTCAGCTCCATGAACGGTTCCCATTTGTTAAAACAGCTTCGTATGTCTATCATGAAGGGGGCTGGGAGAGAACAAATTATCTATCATGCCGCTGGGAGATGGGAGAAGTTACAATTTTTGGCTCCTCACCGCAAAGACATGTGAGCACTTTTTAGGGGGCTTTATGGGTGGAGTCATTCCTTTTTACTCCGGTTTGGCACAAAATAGCTCTAAATAGAGCCCTGCCAAATGGGAAAAACTGGTGTGTGCACCGCGCACACGCATGCTTTGTTGTGCACCCTAGTAGATTCGCGCCACGTGTCGTGGGAATCATTATTGCCGTACGCTCCCTGGAACCGGCTCCGCTTCGTTGGCCGCCGCATGCACGAACACAAAAGGATGAGGCTGAGCTGTTGTGTACTACAAAGGGATGCGGACGATAATGATAATTCACAAGACACGTGGCGCGAATCAACGAGGATCCGTGCACACACCAGTTTTTTTTCCGCCAAATGAGGCATGAATATGACATTTTTAGAGGCAGTTTGGCATACTAGCCACCTCTAAAAATAGCAGACATGTCTACAGGTGGCTTGTCTAGAGGGGAATCTAGAGGTGGCTGGAAAGCCCAACTCTTGGGCTGCATTGCTTTGAAATCATTTTAAGCGGAAAGTTCAAAGAGTCAGACTATACTCGAAAAGAGTGGCACCTCTAAACATAGTTTATGTGGTATTGTTTGATTGTCACTAGGCGTCTGTGCCACAGGGTGGTCAGGGTGGTCCACCGACCACTCTATGGCCTGCCCGTCATACATAGTGGCTATTAATCGAAAATGAAAAAAAAAGAAAACCGAACTTGACTTTCAGCAGGACGCGAGGTGAAGTAGCGAACACCAGCGTGCTTTCGGCAGCCCAGTAGGGGCATAGAACCGCTCAGCGACTAATCGGATGGTCATCGCGGGGGCATCGCGCCATCGCCAAATCAAGATTGCTGCTTCTGGCGCTCGCTGTCGCCCGCCACCGCCCAGGCCTAGTCATGGGTGATTTCTCCCTCCTGATCCTAAGTCACGGCAAACGGCAACAAATTGTCTGATCCTAATTCGTGAGTTCTCCTCCTGCCCTCCTCCCTTTCTAATTATTTTTTAGAGTTCTTCAATCGTAATTGGTGAAGTGTTTTTTTTCAGTCATCATGAACAATTTGTATTCCATTTGAACAATTTATATTATGATTGGACGTTATTTTACCGAATTATTATATGGTTCTACCGAATTATAAATGATTTATCAAACTATATAATTTTTTTTTTTTTGATCGACCACTCTATGCTCAAAAGCTGGGTTCGCCACTATCTGTATCTGTCAAGAAAATAACAGTTTATAAGTACGTTGTGTACTTGGTTTAATGAAGAGGTCTCAACTACTCAAGATGGTGTTGTATCAACTTAATGTAATTATCTTAAGTAAATAAAATGCTTCTTTCAATAAAAAATTATATGTAATATGCGTGGAAGTGCGAGGTTAGGGTGATATATATAGGACAACAGCCACAGATCGATGGCACTTTGAGACAAGATGATACTAGAAAATCTCGTTGGCGCTGGCAGCGGTGCCGATATGGGGCAACCGTGGAAGGAGCACCGTGAGCAGCTGAAACGGAAGAAGAAAACGTGATGGCAAAATGAAATGGTTTGTCGTCGTCGGCCTAGAAGACCTTAGGTTTGAGTCAATTGTGACGCATATCTTAACTCGTTGGAAATACGCATTTGTTTGTACTACCTATATTTTATCACTTCTCCTATATCGATCTCTCAGGTAAAAACATGTAATTTTGCCATTGTTTGAATTATCTCTCAGGTAAACATGACTATTTTTTTTATGTACACTTGTGCCAAAACAAAACAATGTACGTACAACTTTAGAACAGAGGAGAGCACTTGACAAACACGCAAGTGCGGTGATCGACTTGTGCCACTCCAAATTCGTCTTTTATTATAGTGGAATGACTGCTAGCTAGATTTCCGCTTATATTCCGTAATAACTAGTAGTGTGGGTTGACGACGAAACACTTTTCCCTGATCTCTCCCTCGTCGCCGGTGAGCACCTGGACCTTGCCCATCTTGACCATGGCCTTGGCGAACTTGACCTGCCACGCCTTCTCGACTGCGGCGTTAAAGTGGACGATCCCGGCCGTCCAGGGGCTGTCGAGCAGCGTCTTGTCGGAGACGAACAGGCCCTTGTGCGCCAGCACATTCTTGAAGTACTGGCTGTCGAAGGTCGCCGGCGTGACAGGGTCCTGCGGCACCACCGTGGGGTCCATCTGGGCGTTGCTTGACGGCCACGGGCACCGCATCTTGAGGTGCTCGGCGTATGCCGGGTCGAGCGCCGGGTCCGTCCGCCCCAGCTGGCCGCTGAAGTTATAGAGGCGCTCCGTGAAGGAGGAGCAGTGAGAGCGGCCGATGGTGTGCGCGCCGGAGAGGGTGACCATGTCGTCGGCGTTGAGGCCCTTGCGCTTGAAGCTCTCAATGAGCTCATCGACTTTGAAAGTCGGGGCGGGGACATTGTCATCGAGCACCTCATCCTCTCTGGACACGCGGCCGTCACGACGGCCCGAGGGGACCTTTGTAGTCGATGCCGCCGGCGAGGTAGGCGCCGTCACGGGCGGCGAACGCGACGACGTCGGCGCAGGAGACGGTGCGCGGACAATGCGCCTCGAGGACGGCCTTGGCGTCGTTGACGACGTCGAAGCCGCGCATGCTGGGGTTGTTGGCGACCGAGTCCTTCTCGGCCTTGTTGCCCGGCGTCGAGTTGATGAGGATGGAGGCGTCGCAGCCCCGGCCTAAAACGATGTCGGTCTGAAGGTTACTTGCTTGAATTAGAGATTTTTTATAGACGTGAATAGTTAAAGTTTCATTGACATGGTCGATACCGCTACGACATGACCTGGACAAATCAAAGCTGTGTCGGTATTATCACAATTTCAAAAATTTCTGTCGATTTCGATCGATCGTTTACCTTTGTAGCTCACACCGCACAGCACCAACGATTAGTTGAATATGATTACATATGTATTGTATATATATGGTGAATGCCGGTCTTGCCCACAGCTGACGTGGAGCTTGGTGACGAGACGTCCACACCACACGAGGCCGCTCGACGCCTCGCAGTGTCTGGATGAGGTGCGGGTCGAGCGGGTGCCGCCCCCGATTGCCTCCACCACAAGGCCGCCCTGCCTATAAGGCGCAGGAGCAAACGGATAGCCGCCCAACCGTTGGCTCACATACCGACATCCTGGTGAGGCGCGATACTCCTCGAGCAACGGTTCGGCAAAGCGCCGCCGGCCAACCCAGGTTCACCTGCGCCCAAGAGTATATTGGATGCATTGCATTTGGAGTCTTTGTCGTCGACCAGGTGGAGGCCCTCGACAACGGCGTTCCCAACGTTCAACGGGCGTGCATGGGAGCTCTTCATCGACGATCCGTGAGGGCGTGTCGCTGACACTTTGGTTGTTCCTTTTACGTAATATTGACATAAAAAAATCTTCTACAAGGATGGTCTAGCTACGGCTGTGTATGTTGACCTCTTTTTTTTGGTGTTTGGATCCGCATTGTATGTTCGTTTTGAACTCTTTTCCTTAATACAATGATATGCAAGTTTTTTCCTTATTCAAGAAAAGAAAATATATGGTGAAGGCCTGCAGAATGATCAAAAGGATTGATGTTTTTGAATGTGAATCCATGCCAAAATGCTTTTGCACACTGAATGTTGATGATACAACAGGTTATATATTAGCCTGTGTAACAACAACAAACATGAAGAAATGGATGAGAATACACACAACTGATGCTAGTGGGCATTGGACTGTTCTATAGATCAGGAACAGGATATACCATCCACACTGCAGCTCCTCAGAAACAACGCTGAGAAGAAAGAACCAAACTCAACTTCTGACAGTTTCCAAACAAGAAACCTGTCCAGATAAAACCATAAGTTTCTGTAGTAAGTGGTTAGTCCTATCCTAATCAAGGGAGATCAGGGAAAGAGCTCCAGTGAATTTTTGGGTAACCAAGTTGTGAATCTTTGGAATACACATGACATGTTTGAATCCTCCAGAGTTATTAGAAATGGTGAGAAAGAGTAGATATTTCATTCTTGTTATGAGTTGACACAGTAGGTTTTTTCCCTCTAAATTGATGTGGTAATTCAGTACTGCATATTAATTAGAAATTATAAAAAAAAGGATATAAAGCTAAATCAAAATGGACATGGATCAAGGAGTTTTTTTTTGGATATGATTTTATTAAGTAATTATAAGATATACACCAGGTATTTAATTTAGGGCATGCTTGTAGTTATCAATTGGTTATGTTATTAGTTAATTCATGTTAAGCAAACCCGCATACAAGACTCTTGAATCCATCCCAAGCTAAATGTTGCTGAATTTTTGTTCTAGTCATTTTATTTAGTGTCTTCTTCTCCTTGAATTTTGTTTAAAAATACTAGTCCATCAACCCGTGCTCGCATGGGTTAAATGGTTAGAGACACTAACTAATATTTTTTATATTTTTTTCTATTTACTAATGTTCTAAAATTATAGCTATAATAGATACTCTTCATTATTCAATTTTATGTACCTCTGTTTACTAATGTTCTAAAATTATAGCTATAATAGATACTTTTTATCGGTATCCATCAACTTTTTCTTTACATAGTACCTCTGTTTTATCTTATATATACATTTAGTTGAACATTTGTTTTAAACTATGACCATGGCTTTAGCTACAATATATTTTGGTAACATGAACATAAATTTTGAGATTATTAGTTGCTTGAATACTATGACTATTATATTTAGAATGGTGATTATAGTCTACCAATTTGGTGGCAAAATGCTCAAGGTTTTTGTAATAATTTTAGGATCTAATTTCTAGTGGTTCATGAGTAATTTCTAGGAATATTTTTTCAAGCATGATTTATGTTTAGTTGAAACAAAAAAAAACTTAAAGTATGTAAACCCTTATCACTTTATGTCATACCTGAAAATCTATTTTTTTACTTTCGGTTGTCTATCACATGTTAATTTGAAATACCAATGCTTATTGTTTTCGCTTATTCGGATTTCATTTTTTATTTTGTTGAAAGAATATTCTATATCACAGGCTACCTATGGCATAAATAGTTGTTTCAAAGCATGGATCATGGCACTCAAGTTTTTTGAATTTATTATGTTGTATTAATATAGTTGCATTAAATAAATAAATCTTGAAATTAATTTATTGATGTTCATATATAATATTATGTTGCAATCGAATTGTTTAAACTTTTTTTGAGATAATAACTTGCAAAGTTTATTATGATGAGTATTAATATAACCTGTTTTTGTACTCTTGATAAGCTTATAAATAATTATTTATCCTAATAAAAGCAGATATTATACCATCTACATGCAGATTTCAGATATTTTTGTTAATTGTTTTGTAATGGTTAAGATGGATAATTTAGGTACAAATTATATAGGCATATATTACATTACATTATATCTTGCAATTTACGGGCATGGTTAATTTGAATGCAAACTTTGGGCTCAAAGCATTATCTTTCATAATGCTAGAGGTGTACAATTTATAAAATTTTATATTATGGAATCAATTAGTTAACTTTTGTAATCGTGAACTGAGCTAATGTAATGAAGTCACGGTCTTCGATAAAGGACTATATCAAAACTTATTTGTTCAAAGTAATCCAAGACTTTTTGCCATCATTTTTTCTAATACTGTGCTTCTCTCACCTCATGTTTTACTGACCATATATACTAAAACAATAGTAATTATGGGATGTAGCAAGATGGACACACCTTTAGTATGCCGCTATAGCCGGTGTCAGCGTCGATGTAGAAGTTGTGGATGCAGGAATCGTGGCTCGGTGGCTTGCATGTTCGCATTTGTAACTCATGATACAACCGCCAGTCTTGCATGTTGTCGCCTGAGTATGGAAGCGTGAATATCCTAGCTGAGTGCCCATCATGCCTCTGCTTAGTGCTCAGCTAGCTTTGGGTCCTCTACGTGCTCTATGCACGTCCAACGACTGCATTGTCGTACTGCCTCTTATCTTAACATCATAGCCATGTCCGGCACCCACAGGCCGGAGATTATAGGGGATGTATTGAATCGTTCATGTCACGATCTCTCAATTGTCTGACTATTGCGCCCAACTAATCTCGGCCAGAACTCTTACACTGACAAATATGCTTGCTGCCAAGGAATAACTGGAGAAGATAATTATCATATTAGTTTTCTCACACACCATGGAGGATGCCGTAAAACATATCATGGCCCTTGATCTCATGGTCACAATCGTCCATCTCCTGGTTTTGATGTAGATAAGTTGCGAGGCTGCCACTCCTCTCCATGGAACAACGCTGATGGGTGCCTTCCTCCTTGGTGGTGAAGAATCCATGTGCCACCATGAACGGATTAGGGGAGGTGCAGTTGGTGCCACGTCTTAGTATCTAAGGATGTGTGCCATAAAAATTCTTATGACTCGGTAAAACCATTTTAGCAATTCGGTAACAATTTGTAAAAATTTGCACTGTAATTCGTTGTAGATGACTAAAAGATTAAGTTAAGAACAATCACAAATTACAAATAAAAAAATTTAAAAATACATGTATGAAAGAGATTAAGAGACTAACAACATTACTTATCTGACTTTTTACCGGAGGATTTTTTAGGTCCATGAATAATTTAATTTTATATCATCTCCATCTACCTCAAAGAACATATCCCACTCAATACCAATAGAGATGCATGCTTCTAGAAAAGAGATACAATATGTTGTCTACACAACTATTAAAAAACACAATGCCAAATAAATAAATAAATTGAAGGTCACCTGCTACGTATGTGCGGTGCTGACGACGACAGCTCCTCATCTCGGCATCACCGTTGCCAATGAGATTTCATCTGTCCAGATTAAGATTTCACGGTGTATGGGGCTTTCATGGGTAGGGATACTAATCCGTTGCATCTAGCAGTACAATCCAAAGAAATCAAAATTACAGCAGCATCAGAAGCAATCAGAATAGGCTTACGGAAGGTCACCTGCTACGTATGTGCGGTGCCAACGACGGCAGGCCGGCAGCTCCTCATCTCTGTGTCACCGACCGACAGCGTCGATTCCTAGTCCTCGTACTATTTGGTCTGTCGAAGTCGGGGTCGTTGCAGGACAGACATGGGGGTCGAGGCAGGATGATGGCGACGCGATGCGCGGCTTCGAGCGGCGAGAGGAATACCGCCGACCAAGGAAGGTGCGCCGCATGTAGCTCCGCGTGATACAGGATGACGGTTTAGCATGCAGGGATAGGGGCTACCGCCGATTAGATGGGTTGAGCCTCTTACGGGTATATAGAAAAAAAATACACATAAAACATCACGATTAAATGATTGCCGTCCAGAGTTTTTTTTTGGAAAAAATATTTTATTTAATATAATGGCAAAGGTGGGTAATTTTGTACAAAGTTAAATAGATCCAATGGTCGTTGATGGCTAAGTTCTCGATTTGATGGCCGGATGTTTCGATTAATGTGAGAATTTCTGGCATTTATCTTTTTTTAGCGCGTTTGACGAGGATTAATGTGGAGGCTTTATTGGAGCCTCCAATTAATAATAGTAAGATTATTTGAAATATACAAGCTTGGGGTTATAACAACACGATAAAGCAACCGGATCATGAACTGTCCCGAAGTTTCCCTACCTCTCTCTCGGTAGTTCCAATCTTTTTATCGAAATCGTGCTTAGCACGTTTTTCACTAAGAGAAGTGGGAAAACGGTAGTTCCAAACTAAAATGCTCATGGTTCCCTCCCCTTTCTATAACTTTTTTTTTTTTTTTGCATGAAATCTCTCCTCAACACCCCTATTGCTCTTTATGTCGTGTTGTACCTGGCTCCTATCCACTTCTGATGGGAACAAAGGTCTCGATCGCAGCCAATATTCGCTGCCAGCTCTAGACCCTCCTTCGCCGCCATAGCGTCCGCCGTTAGGTAACTATTGATTTGGTCTCCTCTGGCCACTATCCAATTGACTACGTCGAGAAGGCTAATATCTGTGTGTGGATCGAAAACACAAACAAGAACTCCAAAGAATGCAACTCAAATTAGTGAATTGATAATTGCGGATGTATGATTAAGAACTCGAAGTTGGGGGGTCTCCTTTGATAATTAATAAGTGAGGATCATGGCTAAATTTTTACATGTTGTCCAAATAACACTATTTTACACAAATTTTTGTTTGACTTCATTCACAGACTCTTGAAGAGAAAAAACAATCTCAGTAATTATGACGTATTGACGTGTGGAACAAATAAAAAAAATAACTTGCGTTGAGCTAATTAGCTAGAAGTGACTAGTAGTGTGGGTTGACGGCGAAGCACTTTTCCCTGATCTCTCCCTCATCGCCGGTGAGCACCTGGACCTTGCCCATCTTGACCATGGCCTTGGCGAACTTCACCTGCCATGCCTTCTCCACTGCGGCGTTGAAGTGGACGATCCCGGCCGTCCAGGGGCTGTCGAGCAGTGTCTTGTCGGAGACGAACAGGCCCTTGTGCGCCAGCACGTTCTTGAAGTACTGGCTGTCGAAGGTCACCGGCGTGACAGGGTCCTGCGGCACCACCGTGGGGTCCATCTGGCCGTTGCTTGACGGCCATGGGCACCGCATCTTGAGGTGCTCGGCGTATGCCGGGTCGAGCGACGGGTCTGTCCGCCCCAGCTGCCCGCTGAAGTTGTAGAGCCGCTGCGTGAAGGAGGAGCAGTGAGAGCGGCCGATGGTGTGCGCGCCGGAGAGCGTGACCATATCGTCGGCGTTGAGGCCCTTGCGCTTGAAGCTCTCAATGAGCTCATCGACTGTGAAAGTCGGGGCGGGGACATTGTCATCGAGCACCTCATCCTCTCTGGACACGCGGCCGTCACGACGGCCCGAGGGGACCTTGTAGTCGATGCCGCCGGCGAGGTAGGCGCCGTCACGGGCGGCGAACGCGACGACGTCGGCGCAGGAGACGGTGCGCGGACAATGCGCCTCGAGGACGGCCTTGGCGTCGTCGACGACGTCGAAGCCGCGCATGCTGGGGTTGTTGGCGACCGAGTCCTTCTCGGCCTTGTTGCCCGGCGTGGAGTTGATGAGGATGGAGGCGTCGCAGCCCCGGACGAAGCAGTCGTGGAAGTGCATCCGGATGAGTCCTGCGCCGACGCCGGGCTCACGGGCGATGCCGCGGCGGACGGCGTTGCGCACGATCTCCTCGGCCTGTGGGCATGAGTGCTTGTAGAAGCCGACCTCCAGCGACGACGCGTGGTGCGAGGCGTGCGCCGTGGACGACGCCGCCACGATGACGAGGGCCGCCGCCCATGCAAAAGCCGGCCACGTTGACCTCATCGTCACCAATGCAAGATACCAACAGTGGACTGTTGTTGGTGATTCAACTTTGTTCTCGAACGAGATGGTGATCGATCAAGAGTTCTCGAACGAGATGGTGATCGATCAAGAGTAAGTTGTTGTGTGTTGAGGACATGGAGATTTGTGCAGCTGCTGGATCTGTAATTGTATTTATATATATAGGAAGGTATAGCCAGCTCTAGAAGAATTGGGGGATAGCGTGTGCATGGACGCATTGCGTTTGTGTACCCAGTCATCAACATATGTTAAGACCCAATCCTTCATCCATGCATAGAACATCTCTACCTTGTTCAATCAATGTAATCCCACGAAATTAAGAGCCGCACCGCGTCAGTGGACTGAGTATATATGGCTACTTGATTGACAAGTTATGATATGGGAGTGAGAAGCCACGAAATGTGCCATCAGTCACCATCTACCAAATGCTGCCCGAGACTTTGGGCTAGTATATATGTCATAATCATTTGTTAGCAGAGTTCGTTTGGAGAAAAGGATGCATCAAGGTTGCTTGTGGAAGTTCAAAGACGAAGTAAACGTTATGGGAATTCAGATTGACACGGTCTATCAGATGGGATGACCGGGGATTTTATGCTACGTGGATGAATGTAGTTCTTTCCCAGGTATGACATGAATGCCGTGACTCTGTCACGATTTTGGTTAATTGGAGCCCCTTGCATGGAATCGAACAACGCGGTCTCACCATACTCCCTAGTTGAAGGCCTTATGGTATTGTACATACAAGGATTCAACTCAGGCTTCAGTGCCACCTGAACAAGGACTTTATTAGATAGGATAAATCAAGAGATGACTATAACTGGTGTAAAATAAATAGACAAATAATAAGTCGGTTTGATGGCTATAAATAAACATGGTATACTAAAGCATAATTCAGATTCAGATTTATAATTTCTAGTAATTAACAGATCAACGTACCATTCAAAGAACACATATGCAGCACTAAAATTTCATACTGTGAGGCGACCTTTATTTTAGTCCTGTCCTCTTTGTTCATGCTCATCAAATTAAAAATACTCCTTTTTGTGCAAAGCTATTACTATGTTATATCAATTCATTCACGCTTCAGTTTGTTCATATGTGCGTAACAAGAAGCCACCATATATATCCCAGGCGCCGATACACATACAGGTGCAAATAGACCCGGATGCATTCTCGTCGTCCTTAACAATGCCTTTGTTTTGTACAAATTCAGACAAGGCCTTTGTTTTGTACAATTCAGAGAAGAGCTAGTGACAAAGAGTAGCAGCATTTCAGATCGCACCTAGTATACCTTGTCCATATGGCTGGATTTTGCACAAGATGTGTGCGAGACACAAGACTTGATGGTAACTGGATCTGGTGCATATGGAAAACATCTCTGTATTGACAGCCTTGTCCTCAAAGCCGAAGCTCCAGAGATGCCCTTGCAGCTCCAACACACCCTCCCACAGATGGCTCTGGCGCGAGAACGCGCAGCGCAGCCAGGCATTGGTCCAAAGCAAAGGTCTCCAGCTGTCTGCGGCATTCCATCGAACAAGTTACGCGCAGGCTGCGACTCTCTCCGTTGCGCGCAGCAGACCGTCGAATGGTCTGCGCGTGCCTGGGCTACCTCGCCTCAGCGCCCCCACAGGACCTCACTTCCTCTTCATCGAGTACTTTCAGACAACGCCGCCGCTCGGGTCTGCGCCGCCGGCCCGCCGCGGCTGAGGGAGGAGAGGAGGAGAGGGCGTGACCAGGCGCACTTTTGGACCGGATGAAAGGCCGGCGCAGCCGAGGCCCAAGTACGCTGTGCGTTTCAGGCCTTGTGGCTTGTTGATTTTTTTTTCCTTTGGATATAATAATATGTGTAATCTAAAAAAAGGGTGAATTAAGAGCTTATAATCTAAAAAAAGGAGAAGTAAGAACTATTTCTAAAAAAAGAATTTACAGTTCTTCTGTTGATAACCAAAAAAAAAAACAGACAGAAACGTTTTCATTTCTCTTTTTGTTGGTTTTTATTATATTTTTCTATTGGTTCTCGGGATCTGACGAAAACATTTCCATTTCCAACAGGGACAAGTGTGACACGCGGAAACAGTTGGGTGATCGGTCATACCGGAGGTGCCTATCGACAACCCACCCCTTCCTCCCCCTCTCCCATTCTCACGCGAAGCAGCGCTGCAAGGGCACCTGCAATGATATAAGTTAGCTATTTACTCTAAGTTAACCTCTCCAATAGTACTACCTTTTAGCATTGATTTACGGTATGATCAATCCAACATGCCACTCTCACATATATTGGAATGTGTGTATTAGCCTAGCTCTTAGCAAGAACTAGCTCTTTCTTTCTCTTCTATTAAATTATAAAAAAAATGCTAAGACTAGCTTATGAGCTAGCCATTACGGTTGCCCTTAGGCCCCGGTCCTCCCTCTCCCTCTCCTCTCCCACTAGACCACGTGCCCGCACCGCTGGTGCGAAAAAAGACGGTGGCGGAGCTTGGGTTTTAGTCATACAAATGCAAAAAGGTGAAGTAGAATTCGTGTATTCGGTTCTTCCGCGAGAGTTGGTACCAAGATTCCTTAGTTTCTCCTTGCTATAGTTCTTTCGGTTTCGGTGCTGGTTTCTTTTAGTTTGATTTTCCTTGCTTGAGTTAATTATGCTCATCCCCTACCCCAGAATGGGGATGGATCAATCACCTTAAAGCATCTCCAAGAGACTAGCCAAATGACTTTCTAAAGTTAAATTTAGCTATTACTAATACAAAATTGCTTCCAACGGACTCTCTGTATGACTATCTAAAATGGCTAGCTCTCCATTTCACCTTATTCACTCTCTACTTTTGAATAGCCTACCTCACTAGCTATCCTTTACGAAGAGTTTTGAGCTCTAGTATCTTTTTGTCAAATCTATTTTAGAGAATAGCTAAATCATCAAATTTGATTAGTTTGTTTCGCTAATCTCTTGGAGATGCTCTTAGATCATTAAAACTCTCTTGTCCTCCTATCTCTTATTATAAACTCTCTCTTTTTGAGAAACTCTAACACGAAGAACACTCTTAAGAGTATTGATGGACGTAGGGCTCAACACTTGAATTAAGATAAATCCTCTCGATCACTAATTATTAGCCATGGTTACGAACTCAGAACAGTTCAATTGGCCCACGTGTGTCCGGATAATCTTCACATCGCTACCGACGCTAAGGTTGGAGGAGGTGCTCCCCAAGAAGGACGGTGTTAAACTTTTTCGACAAGGCCCTCTTCGTGGACATCACCTTCGTTCTAGGCCATGTGGGAGTGGTGTCCGAGAGGGCGAAAGTGTATATGCATATGGGAGAAATTGTAAGAGCGGCTAGCATGCATGAGGCTCAGATGTGCTCGCACTAGTACTCCTTAGGGCGTCCGCAATGGTTAGCTATTTGGCTACCTAGATGTGACGTGGCAAGAAAAAAGTAGCAGAAAGTAGTCACTAGCTACATGCAAATAGCTAGACTATTTCACGTAGCCCAAAAACATGTGAGAGGGGCATGCATGTGCAATAATATAAAATAGTCTTTGCTTTTGTCTCTCACCTCTACATCAGCGGACTATGTAAATTGTACCCGTAGCTTGACCCGACGCTGAACGTCACGCTAGGGTCACGGCTCAGGGCGATGTGCTCGGCTTCCACCAGCGGGAAGGACCGCGTCGTCGACATGGATTTGAAGACGCCGTCGCTGCTGGACAACCAGTACTACAACAACATGGTGACGCACAAGGTGGTGTTCGGGTCCGACTAGGAGCTCGGTGACCGCAACGACACAACGACACTCATCGCGCAGTACGCCGCCAACCGGAAACCCTAGTCGTAGATAGTCGCGGTAAGGGGGAGGCTGTAAGGTTTTCAATTCCAAGCCAGAGCTCGGGATCATGGATGTGGCCCTGTTGACCATACTCAACAAGGACGGCGCCGACATTCCCCTTTGCGGCGCAGTAATCGCCACCTCCATTCCTCGCCCCTCCCCTCCCCCCCCCCCCACCGTCGAAGATGAATATGGGGAGGTTCGCCCCCGAGTCCTCGTCCCAAGTGAAAACGGTGGTTAGGACTTCGCCATGGTTCGAGATTGGCGTCCGACCGCCTCCACAGGTACAAGAAGCAAACTCCTCACTTCCTTGCTCGTAGCCTTTTTATCGTATTGAGGGATAGATAATAAGTGCATAGTATCCACACATTTAGCTTCCTTTATATTGTGATATGTATTTCATATCTTCATGCCTTTATGGAAGCAACATATCAAATATAGATCATGTGCAAACTCGTCCATATAGTAAATGTATTCCACACTATTGTAATCCGGACACATTATCGAGGTGCTCACCGGACCCCGGCGAGGTCGGCTCAAGTGCAACAAGGTCAATCGATATGATCTCATATCGTATTCAGATATTGAACTAATGCAAGCGTAAGGAATACATTCATCAACGTAATAAGCAACAATTATATATATCACATTGGTAAAAAGGATATGATGCTAAGTGCAAATATATAGAGCTCATCATTGCTCCTCTTATCCTTGATAGTCGAGTATCTTCGTTGAGTCTCCATTGCTTCCAATTCCTCGCCCTTTTCTTTCAGCAGCTCGGCGAGTTCATCCACCCTTTTTGATTCGTAAGAGTCCCGACCACACAAAAGAAATTATAGTAGAACCACGGGACAAAATTGATGAAAGTTGTACATGAAGGCACCCACCATGCAAGAATTGGGTAAACGTGACATGTGCGAAATCAATGATGTGATGATAAAATACGGGAGAAACGACCTAGATGACCGCCACTTGATGTCCATTCTAGAAACAACAACAATTACCTAGGGGTGAAAGGAAAATCCGCGAAACTCACAACAAAACAAAACTCTGTTCTTTTGAGCAAAAGAAAACCATGTTCTATTGACTAATTTTTCAGAATCAATATGCCTTGCATAGATGGATGAAAGGCTACATTGCATTATCTCGCTAGGAGCAGGAGCGAAATCCTACACTTGATCGAATAATCAACGCACGCACATGAACCAATCCAATCCAATCCAATCATGAGTACTTTGTTGAACCCAAATCCATCTATCTCGTGCAAAGTGCGGTGCGGACTAGACACTAATACATATAGGGAAGGTGTGATGTGTTGTTCTCTTAATCATTCATTAAGTGTTGGCCAATTCTCAAGCTTAAAAATCGCCGGACACTAATACATATACATGTGCAAATAAACCCAAGATGCATTTCTATCATCTTTGTACAAATTCAAAGAAGAGCTAGTGAAAAAAGAGGACACAAGGAAAGAGGTGGAGTAAAAAATTAATTGAGAACTCTCAGCTCTTTTTCTCCCTTTTATAGGGAAGTTGTGATGTGTTGTTCTCTTTATTACCAATGGTGTTCTTTGTAATATGCAAATATGCCACTAAAGGCTTACAAATGGTTCTAATAGGGCTTGTATTTACAAAGAGAATATCGAAAGTGCTACAAGTGACCTCTAAACATTATAAGATGAACTCTCTAGTTGTACAACTAGGCCTGAAACATAACGAGGGAGTCACCAACATATAGCACACCCCGAATATAGATCGCGACCGACCACCTCAGATATGTCCGTCAACACAGATCGCACCTAACCACATGTACATGTTTTCTCCATATGGTTGGGTTTCGCAAAAGATGTGTGGGAGAAACAAGATTTTATTGGATCTTATGTATATGGAAAACATCTCTATATGACTATATGTGACAGTCTTGTACTCAACACGAAGTTCCAGAGATGCCCTTGCAGCTCCAACACACCCTTTGCACCTTCATTCTCTCTCTTGACCACAACATCTTTGCCATTGTGATTGGCACCATCACAGTCAGTATTCGACACCTCGTAGGCAAACCAGAAGACGTCGAGAGCGCGACTTTGCTGCTTGATGCTGCTCCAGGCCATCAAATCATCACCGTCGGTCAGGAATTTCGCGGCGTGAATGGGAACATTCATGCCTTCCTTGTAGTAGTGGCGAACTCGGGAGGTAGTTTAGGTGGGCACTAAATTACCCTAATATATGATCTGGCCTAATAAAGATGTACTACCCTAAAATCTGGCCCAATAATGAAGACTAGACCGTAAATTTGCCAATTGGAATTAGGAAATGTGGATTTGTGAGCCTATAATTAATTGAAAATTTGTTGTTATTTTTCGTGAAACCGAGGCATGAATAAATCAAACATTCCTTTTATTTTTCAGAAACATGATGCAAAAAAAAAAAAAAAAAACAACATTACTTTTGAAATTGAACAGGGTTTATTAGTTAATTTACAGCCCGGTGACAAGCAAGAGACAATGTTTTTTGACTAGGACTACCACCCTGAATGTGGATCCCGGATCTCCCATCGCTCTCTTGCCGTAAATGCACTTGCCGAGGTGCATCTCCATGCCCCGGACCGCCAGGACGGTGCCATAGAGGTAGGAGTAGAAGAGCAGCAGCGTGTACAAGCACCTAGAGGAGTGGCCCAAGCAGGCTCTTGGATAGCTTCCTCTCTATGCGACGCCGCCTCCATCTTTGGCAACGTGTGACGCGGCTCGTGGAGGCCACGGGCAGGGAGCACCGAACTCACCCTCGAGCGTGTCAAAGTGCACAGCACGGGTGTCGGCGTCGGCATGCGGGCATGCGACGAGGGACCCCGACCGCCGCCCGTGTAGCGACAAGAAAGTAAGTGGTCGCTGGGATCGACCCCACGAATGACGACCCCATCCGGAGGGAGGGGCGGGCAGAGGCGGCGTGAGGTCTCGCACATCGTCCTCGTCGAACTAGGCCGGGGCCGCACGAAGTGAATGCTTTGGGAAGGGCACAACCCGCCCGCTTTTGGGTCTTTGAAAGGCCAGCCAGCCGTGTCCCTAGGTTGTGAGTTTCACCCCTCGTGGCTTGTTGCAATTAGTTTTTTTGTCTATCGATGTAATAATCTAGAGACACAGGAGCAGTGGCTCGATGAGTACACCAAACCTTAAATCATTATTAGAACTCTTTTGTCCTCCTATCTCAAACACCAAGAACAATGTTGGAGTCTTGGTGGACATCCGACATAGGGCTCAACGCCGATCACTAATTAGTAGCCATGGTTACGAATTCACTAACGGTTGGCGCACGGGTAGGAAGTGTGTGTGCGATATCTTCAGCGGCTCATGTCACTACCAACGCCGGGGTCGGAGCAGCTGCTATCAAGGGTGGTGTTCTCGCTTCTTCGACGAGGTCCTCTTTGTCGACGTCACCTTCGTTCTAGCCAGGGCAAGTGGAGTGGTGTCCGTGGGAGAGGGTATATGCATATGGGAGGAATTGTAACAACCGCCAGCGCGCGTGCATGAGGCTATGCAGTAAATTACGTGCATCGCTGATAGTAAGTAGAAACTGAAACCGACGTATTTGGAATGGATGGATTTAGGGCGTGTTTGGTTTACACCCACACCCCCGCCACGCCATTAGCGGTGGCCGCCACAGGCGGCGGGTGTTTGGTTGTCGTGGCCGCCATAAATTTTCACCCTATCGTTTTCTTGCAGATTCCCGTCGTTTAGCGTGACAGACTTGTGGCGGGTGTGGCGAGCGTTTTGGCCGCCGCCGCCACGCCACAGCGTGGCCCGCCACACCACCTCATGGCGAACGAAGGCTGTAAACCAAACACGCCCTTACACCCCTGATCGAGTCCAAGGATCAGATAGCTACTAGATGTCTAGATGTATCAGGCGATCGAAGAGCACTACGCACTACCACACCACTCCTCCCGATCCCGGCCTCAGCTGATGGCGCCAAATTACCTGTCCACTTCTTGTCGTGTCTCAGTTCTGGTGTCACTTCTGCGCGCGAAGGCGAAGGCGCGAAGCACGGCACAGATCTGCTCGACAGACTGCGTGCTCTGCAGCTGCAGGTTGTAATTAGACAAGACAAGATTCGTCTGCTCCTCGTTTTAATTAGCTGGTCAAAGCTACAGCCCTTGCCATGTTACTGAGATGCATGACACACAGGCTAGCTAGCGCCGCCTGCGCGCTGGCTGGCTAGTGGCCATGTTATTCCTCCTCTCTACCTACTTGTACTAGCTTGGTATACGTATAGAACGTTCTTCACCAATCATCACGGACTCTGCACATAACATACTGTATCCTGGATCATCGATCTGTAGAGTTGGAGTAGGAGTATATATATAAAAGGTTCCTCGATCCTTCTTCCTTGCTACTCCACCTAGCTACTGCTTCGTCTATCTACAGTCTGTGGCGTAGACAGTGCAGAGCGGTAGCAGGGAGGATGAGCCGCCCCAGCAGCACCAGAGCTGCGGCCGTTCATGTCGTCCATGTACGGCAGCTCGTCGTCGTCGCCGTGATGGTGATGACATGCTTCTCCTCCTCCTCGAAGGCGCAGCTGCAGGTCGGGTACTACAACACCACCTGCCCCGCCGCCGAGACCCTCATCGAGACCATCGTCCACGCCGCCGTCCGGAAGGACGCCGGCAATGGTCCCGGCCTCATCCGCCTCTTCTTCCACGACTGCTTCGTCAGGGTACGTACTCATTGCCGCTGCTGCTGCCAATGCCGCCATTGCCGGAAACGCAAATGAACTAAACAATGCACACACACACTACATTTCAGGGATGCGACGCGTCGGTGCTGCTGGACGACCCGACGGGGACGCCGGGCAACAGGACGGTGGAGAAGACGTCACCACCAAACTTCCCAAGCCTCCGCGGGTTCAGCGTCATCAACCGCGCGAAGCGCGTGGTGGAGCGTCGGTGTCCAGGGACGGTCTCGTGCGCGGACATCGTGGCCTTCGCGGCGCGCGACGCGGCGCGGATCATGGGCGGGATCCGTTTCGCGATGCCGTCCGGCCGCCTCGACGGCCGCGTCTCGAACGCTTCCGAGGCGACGGCCAACCTCCCGCCGGCGTCGTTCAACCTGACGCAGCTCCTGGGTCGGTTCGCGTCCAAGAACCTCACCGCCGACGACCTCGTCACGCTGTCCGGTGCTCACTCCATCGGCCGCTCACTGCTCGTCCTTCGAAAACGCGCGGCTGTACCCGCAGCTCGACCCGACCCTGAACGTCACGCTCGCGTCGATGCTCAGGGCGAGGTGCCGCCGCCACCGGCGGGAAGGACCGCGTCGTCGACCTCGATTTCAAGACGCCGCTGCAGCTGGACAACCAGTACTACAGCAACGTGGAGACGCACGAGGTGGTGTTCGGGTCCGACCAGGCGCTCGGTGACCGCAGCGACACGGCGGCGCTCGTCGCACAGTACGCCGCCAACCGGAAGCTCTGGTCGCAGAAGTTCGCGGCGGCCATGGTCAAGATGGGCAACATCGAGGTGCTCACTGGACCGCCCGGCGAGGTCAGGCTCAAGTGCAACAAGGTCAACTAAATGATGCATGGTCAGATCGGATTCAGTGTTCAGCAGCTAATGCAGAGGGAATCGCGCGTCGCGTCAGAGTGAGAGGACTCGCTCGATCAGGCCATCATCAGTCCACCAGTCTGCTCTCCCTGCATTATTCATTCATGTGTGTACTTAATTCTTAATTGTACATGACATACATGATCACTCTCCCTGCACTTTGCCTTGTACTGTATTAGTAGCAATCACTGTACTTACCAATTGCATACGCGCGTGATTGTAAACTGTAACATATGAGACAGAGAAGAGATGGTAGAATTACATACATTATTCGGCATAGTACAAGCTACTGTAAGGAGAGAGATGTTCAGAAGTGTTGTTGAATATACAATTCATGGCCATCATGCATCCATGTATCTGTCGGTTCATTTAATCTATCCAAGCTTATGTTCATTTAATTTAACTAGCTAGGATGCATGGCTCCAATCATGCATGCATCATCAGGCACTGAGATCTCCTTGCATAATTGCATTGTATTGCGTGTGTGAAAGCTAGGTAGCTAGCAAGCAGAATCACTGTCAGCTCAGCTCGGCTGGAGATGCAACTCAAGCACTACTACTTGTCTGTGAGCACATGAGGGCCGGAGAAGGAGAGCAACAATGCAATTTGCCTGTGGAAATGGCAATTGCCTGGCAAGCAGCACACCTACTAGTTAGCTCATCAGGAGGGCCGGCGTGCAGCACGCATGTTCCTTGTCTTCCTCCTTGTCGCTGCTTACACCTCTCTCTGTCCCCCACTCTCGCCCTCTATATTTGGCTTTCTACTAGCTGCTGCTGGTGGTGGTCTTTACACGTCGATCCATTAATTCTCAGTCTCGTACGAGCCATTGGGAGGCCAGGAAAGAACCGAACAAGAACATGCGTGCATGTGCAGGTCATATGGGCCTGATCTCCACGATATACGATATACTCTATATGATCGATCTGCAGTTAGAGTGTCAGCACCTGCTCTTCTGTCCTGTTTGGCATCTTACTACTTATATATATGGCTTCAATTATCAAGTACAGAAATACACAGAGTATATATCCTGGGAGGCCGGCCGGGACCGCCATGGTGGCCACCACAGCTTCCTTCTAGCTGCCTGTGTTCGGCATGCATGAGCTACCTACAGGTTCCAGCTTGGAAACGACGAGTATATAGTATCATGTCATGTGGCAACCTCTGAACAGCAAGAAGCTTCCCCCCTGTGCTGCGTTTACTATAGTCACAAGAACATGGCGCCAGTACGTGAAAAAGATTACTGAAAGTGAGGGATGGAGGTTGTTAATTAGTTAGCCCAAGCTGGCCTCGGGATCGGCGCCAGATCGAGGAATGGAGTAAAACTGTCAGTCCGTCCCTATTCACTAATGCTCACTCACTCACAGTAGCTGTGCCAGCAGCGGTTGACTTGGATAGAATACATCCACGACCTACCTACCAACCAGCCCTGCATACATTTCTCTACTGCAAGCCTCTGCAACCACCAAGTCGACGGATCTCCTCTGTATGTGTATATTTAATCGTCATCACTTGATCCACGTTCTTAGTTAATTAGACGACACGACTCATCATCATAATATAATCGTACGTCTGCAAGAAGAGGCCGGACGACGGACATGTGGGGAGAAGGTTCTCTTTCGATCTCCTCTGGCAAAGGTGGCAATAGTAGTCAGCCGTAGCTTCTTGCACTTCACCATGGCCATGGACAGGGACCAGAGAAGCTAGTAGAAAAGGTGGCGGTGGCCTGGCCCTCATGGCGGATGGGCAGACGATCGAATCTTCTGCTCCGTCAGAGACGCAGTGCTCTTCTTGGATCCTAGTGGCCTTCTCAGCCTCGCCCTTGCGTGGGCGTGGCCTTCTTTCTGGACTGGACCAAGAATAACGTGCACTTTGGATCCTTGTGGACCGACATGGCACGCACACATGATTGACACAATCATGCACATGCTTCTTACTGTGGTACTAGATAGATGCTTCACTTTTCTCTTTTTTTCTTTTCTTTTCTTTTGTTGTTCTTCTTTTTCTCCCCAATGTTGACTAATTATGTATATCTCTAGCATTTACATACTTCTTGGGATTGATGATGATGGTTACACTCCTGTCGGTGGGCAAAATAATTCATCCACTATTGAGGACTTGGCATTTTTAGATAGTGGTACTCCATTCCAAACATAGCTTTGGTGAGATCATTGTTCTTGTCATTGGTGATGTAATATAGATAGATAAATCCTGGCAAAGTCATGGATTGTGCAAAAGTACTAGTTGTTGAATATGGTATATCCATCTCATGGCATTGTAAAAGTACTGGTTGTTGAATACAGTATATCGGTCTCATGCAGAGGCAGACCCACCTATACGACGAGGAAGGAAGAGCGCGGAGGGGCTCTCCCACATCCTGACAAGCAGGGGGTGATTATCTTGCGTGCACTATGGCTGGCTATGATATCATGTATTACCTCCATTCCAAATTATAAGACGTTTTGACTTTCTAGATATTTTTCTTTTACTATGTACTTCCTCGTCCCACTTTAAATGTCGTTGGAGCATTCTACCGGATGCATGTTGCATGCCATGAATTTAGATAGATTTGTGGACTAGATGCATGCATGGCACCCGAACTTGGACAGTCAAAAGTAGTGCTAGGACGACACTTAAAAGCGGGGGCGAAGGGAGTATCTAAACATAGTGTATAACTAGGTGCATAATAAAAAAATATATCTAGAAACGTCAAAACGTCTTATAATTTGGAACAAAGGGAGTATGATTTATCTAATTTATGTGTCTCAAAAAAAACATTGAAATGAGATTTTCTAGCTTTAAACAAGTTTCAGTAGTTCATCTAAGCAACAATTTGATAAAATTGGCTACTTGGCTCCTTCTGGCAGAGAGATGTTATGGTTTTGTCCTAAGTCAAAGTACTCTATATTTGATCAAATTTATACACAAGACTATCAATATTTATGACACCAGTTAGATTTGTATGGAAATATATCACATGAAGATTCTAATGATATACTTACTCGTCCAAAAAGAATGTACTCCCTCCGAGATGGGAATAGAAGTCGTTAGGAGATCTTGCTCTTGGCACAAATAGAAGTCATTTTGGTTCACGATGGGTTTAGTGGACGGTTTTGCCCCTGCCTCGATGCCTGCCCACGCGCGCGCTTCCGTTCCGTGGGCTGTCGTAACTCTGCGTACCAAGGGCGCCCGCCAATAGAGTGAACGGAAAAAAAGGCGCCCCACCAGGATTCGAACTAGTCCCCCTAGCATCAGGATGAGCAGCGCAAACCAACTAAGATACATGTCTTTTGTTTGTACAATGCACATGACACTATTTAATAGGGGCAAACATGAAAAACTTACCTCTAATTAATCACTCTTTTTATGCACAATCATGTCCTAAACGATTTCTAATACCAGCCTAAAGGGAGTAAATATCATTTCACAAGAAGTCAAAAAAATCTTAAGTTTGACTAAATTTTTCAAAAAATATTATCTATCCAATCATGTTTGATATGAAAATATATTTTATGATCAATCAATCTACATGCATAATAAATATTAATATTTTAATATATGTGATCAAAATTAAGAATCTTGGATTCTCAGAAAATGATACTTGCATTGCTTGTAGAGCTGAGTTAGTATTTATTTAACAGACTAAATATTTATGTTAATATAAATTTAGTAAAATCTAAGATTGATTGTTTTTTTCGAAAGGTGATTGTTTGACTATATACTAACAGAATTAGAATGAGATGGAGGTTTATCTTCACTTTTGGATAGCAAAAAGGATCCGCCATATTAATTTCTCAAGGTTCCTATAGAAATTACCGCATCAAAGCACCGAGGAGCAGCAGGGACGTGCGGCATACGTGGGCGGCGGCGGCAACTTCTCCATGTGGGTGAAGGAGAGAGAGAGAGATTGAGAGGGGGGAGAGACTGACGACGGGCGTGGGGGTGGGGCGCAATCGGCGGAGGTGCGGCGCACGCCGGGGCGAGGGAGTGGCCGCGCGGCGTCGGCGCGCGCGCGGTGGAGAAAGCGGCGCGACGGCTGCGGCCGTTCCCGTCGGAAATGGGGATGGAGGAACTGACGGGGTGGGCCCGCCACCAGTGAGTGGGAGGGACCGGAGGTGGGAAACGGCCTTGGGCCTCATTCGGCCCAGACGGGAGGAGAGCAAGAGGGAGGTCTTTTGGGCCGGGCTTTGAGTTAGAAATGGCCCAACAGGTGTTTAGGACATCGTAAAACATTTTATTTGCAAATAACTTGGAAAAAAAAAAAGGGATGGATTTCAAAACTCATAAAAAAAAAGGCTTGAATGAATGCTTACAACCAGGCGGATATCATAAAATGGCAATCACAAAACAAATGTCGAATAGTCTCAAGGGCGCTACAAAAACAGTACTTGATATCTCCTTGCAAATTTCTTTTTGCTAGATTATCTTTAGTGTAGCATCACCCAAAGAAATCTCCTATTCCAAGAGTGGTTCTCTTAAGAGAATAGTCCGTGAAATTTGATAGATCTATAGGGTCGGTTTTTCTTAAAAAGCACTCTTGGAATTGAATTCACAGGCGATGGTTAGTTTTTTTTTTTTTTTTTATACCCAGGCGATGGTTAGTTAGCTACAAGTCTAGAACGCTCCACATTCTAGTTAGAGGCGGTTTCCTAATTAAAACCATCGTCTCTAAAAAACTTAATGCAACCGTAAATATCATTATTTGTAGTTGTGGCGGACTCAGTCCTACATGTCAGCGACCACGTCACATGAATTAAAGTTAGAGGATCTATCTGGTTCTCGGATTCAATATGCATATGCCCTACAAACATTGAGTTGATGCACACATAACTATGCCCCTGTTTGGATCTAGGGATTAATTAGAGTTAATTTGAGCTAGTTTTCATAGGGCCCACACTTTTCACACGCGCAATTCTGCTCCCATCGGCCCTAGCTTGCCGGAGCTCCGGGGATCCCTAGGGCCCGCGACGGCCGCCCTCCTTCCCTTCCCCGGCCGAAACCCTAACCCTAGGTCTTCTTCCCCAGCTTCGGAGAACCCACGCTCCCCCTACTTTGCCGCTGCTCACCCCCGTCGCCGACCCATACCCAACCGGATGAGTCCGGCCCCGCCCGCTCGGCGGCGCGGCGCCGCCTCGCTCATCGCCGGTCGAATCGCCGACCACCGCCGTGTCGATGATTGCCGCCAGCCCGGCGGACGGATTCTACAACCGGGGAGGAGGAAGAGGGGCGGAAAGGCCGCCGGAACCCTAACTTCGCCGGGAACGCTCACCGCCCTGTGGCTCGCCGCCGTCATCTCTGTTTCGTTGGTGGTCTTCGCCGTTCGTGCGGGCCGTGAGCCCGCCCACCACAGGGGGTGGTCGGCGCGCCGACTGGTTGACACGGAAGACTCACCGGCGTCGACGCCCCTCTCGCTTTGCCATCGGCACCCAAAGAACGATCACCACCCCCACTCCCCTTCATCGAAGCCGACAAAGCTGCGTGAGCGAAGCCGCGCCGAGGAGGCAAAACAAAAAACGATCCGCGTGCGTTGTGCGCTGAGCACCGGGTGCTCTGTTCCATGCTTTGCCTTGCACCGACGTTCTTATCTTGATGGCATCAGATGACATGCCTTTGCATTGTGGTCGTTTTTCTTTACAAAAATAATTTCAAAATACCTTACAAATACGCTTATACGGGGCACCGTACAACTTCAGCCATCCATCTCATTTGGGTGGCCACACCAAATCCTGCTAGAAAGATGGTTTAAATGAGCTAAATGGTTGAAAAAATGTATTTATTGCCCACTTTAAGCTTGTCATTCAAACAACTTCAGAGCTAGAGTTAGTTTAGGGCTAGACTAACAAGTCTGAAGTATCCAAACAGGGCCTATATGCTGATTTGTCCACTCTTTTTTTTTGTCAGAGGCTGACGTTTGCACTTCCTAATCCTGTTGTTCTACATATGCAATTACCGTGTTGACATTTGTTCATTGAAAGTTTCCTTCATCAAAAGTATGAAGTTTTATATTTTAAAACAATATATATATATTTGAAGCTAGCAACCACAATTCTCACCCGAGGATATTGTCGTACAGCTGTTGGCCATTTGATCGGCACTTTGGGGGCGACCGAGATATGTTATCAACATTGGTGCATATATATGATATGTGTGGTCTAAAGTTGACATCTGTTTTCACAACGTTGTTTCTGTGGAAATGCAGTCTACAGGGAGCATCTTCTTCTTCTTTCTTGGAGATAGTCAACCGCAAGTGGCAAATATTTCTTTATTGGTTGTTGTGGTTAAAACTACCTATATGCATGCTAGCTACCTGCTGCATCAACCGCACCAAATTAAAAGCTTTTCCGTGCAGCAAGAGAGAGAAATCAAGAAAAGGTCAAAAAGTAGGGTGACTAATTGGTAGTAGTACCTCGATCTTAACAATCAAACTGTTAATTTAAAGAAGAATTACAATTAATTAGAATGGGATTTGATCAAATCATCACGCGTTATCGTAAGTGATGATGATGGAATTGGTTTCCACTTTGGAGAATGGTACATTTATACAGCTGGGCCGACATATGTCTCGACAATTTCTTCTATGAAATGATAGAATAATCATGAAGATCACCAACCCTCTTAATTGACTAAGTGCAAGCTACGTACGGTAAACGAAAGGTAAATAAATTATAAATAACTTGTTGACATCGTCCTCCGGGCTATATACAGACGTCTCCAATTTGTCCCGGTCATTCCCCTGTCGACTTGGTCAATGTTACGCGCGTGTTCATGGATCCCTGTGCATGAACTTTTGTCAGAGGATTTTCTAACGCATGCAACCTCCACCACATCGATCGTTTTCTCTTAACAACTCTGATTTTGCATATGATTATGATAGCTGCTCCTGCTACACGGTGCTACCAAGTCTCTGCTTACCTCAGCTCTCTGGGTAACATTTGGTAGTTGGTGTGACACATATATATGCTTACTGTGTCGACTCTCATACCAGTTACTTCGATTGAACATGACGACAACCCCTCTGATATATATATTTTTTAGAAAGGGCGGCAAAAGTTTTGCGGTGATTTCTATTAGACGAACAAAGGAAAAGGCAAGTGGCAGCCAAGTTTTTTTTTTTACTAGAAACCGGGCCAGAAAAACCATACAAATATGGAGGGTACCCTACTCTAGCTGCACACCTAGGTACCAAATTAACTCAACTCGTGCCACAACTGGCACCCACTAGACTCAACTTAGGGGAGTGTTCCACTCCACCTACTTACAACTCACACCACTAACAACCGGATGGCAAAAAAAAAAAAAACATAAAAAACCCGCTCGGTTGGATTGGAACATCAACACGAGCCACCAACAACAACTCACACAACTCAACTAAGAAACCAGGCGGATGGAATAACAGGTAAACCCTGAAAAGCTCCGCTCGGTTTGATTGAGGCATCAACCGAGCACCCATCAATACCGCTCGGTCGGATTAGGACATTGACACACAGCAGCAGCCACCACCAACTCCACCAACGCCACACAACAGAGGAAACGGTGATCAATACAAAGTGAGGTTTTTTCTGCATCATACATATTCATGATTCACCGTCCATGGCTCCTCGAGATGGGCGAGACAGTGACATCTCAGCAATGCAAGTCGACTAAAACACGGTTTCTAGCAACATACCAAGTCGACTTTGCAATTTGTTGCGCTGGGACCCACTGGCTTTCCTACTCTAAATGCAGAGATTATTTGGGATTGTGAAGTTTAAAAAACATAACAAACAAATCAACTTTCGTGTGATAAATTCTTCAGTTAATAACTTGATATTTTTATGAGAAAAATAAAATTGACAACTTGAAGTTGGAAATTATCAGGTGATCCTACGGTTAATAACAAGGCAAGATGCATGCTTTGCAGCTGGACGGAGTAATTTTTAACGATGCTGCAAGGAAGGAAGGTCTAGCGCAGACATCAGAGACCATCAGAGAATGCGAACAAGATTGGGTCTTACTTGACTGGGTGCACAGACACAGTACATCCATGACAGGCACACGCCACCCTCAACTACGACATCATGTCATGCAAGCTACCTCGCTCCCCTGTATATATAGACACCCAGCACCGGTGCCATTCTTCATCCTCTCATCAGCTTCTCGATTCTCCCCAATCGCCAGCGACCTCGACCTCATCATCTCAAGCGACAGTAGCAACCTTGCAGAGAGATAGGATAGGACTGCAGTCGATCATGGGGTTGACATGGCTGGCAACAATCTTGGCGGCGCTCGTCGTTGCCTCGGCGGTGACGGCGGAACTGGAGGTTGGCTTCTACAAGCACTCGTGCCCACAAGCCGAGGAGATCGTGCGCAACGCCGTCCGCCGTGGCATCGCCCGTGAGCCCGGCGTCGGCGCTGGACTCGTCCGGATGCACTTCCACGACTGCTTCGTCCGGGGCTGTGACGCCTCCATCCTCATCAACTCCACGCCGGGCAACAAGGCCGAGAAGGACTCGGTCGCCAACAACCCCAGCATGCGCGGCTTCGACGTCGTCGACGACGCCAAGGCCGTCCTCGAGGAGCACTGCCCGCGCACGGTTTCCTGCGCCGACATCATCGCGTTCGCGGCCCGTGACGGCGCCTACCTCGCCGGCGGCCTTGACTACAAAGGTCCCCTCGGGCCGTCGTGACGGCCGCGTGTCCAAAGAGGATGAGGTGCTCGACGACAATGTCCCCGCCCCGACTTTCAAAGTCGATGAGCTTATTGAGAGCTTCAAGCGCAAGGGCCTCAACGCCGACGACATGGTCACCCTCTCCGGCGCGCACACCATCGGCCGCTCCCACTGCTCGTCCTTCACAAAGCGGCTGTACAACTTCAGCGGCCAGCTGGGCCGGACAGACCCGTCGCTCGACCCTGCCTACGCCGAGCAACTCAAGGCGCGCTGCCCATGGCCGTCCAGCAACGGCCAGATGGACCCCACGGTGGTGCCGCAGGACCCTGTCACGCCGGCAACCTTGGACAACCAGTACTTCAAGAACGTGCTGGCGCACAAGGGCCTGTTCGTCTCCGACGAGACACTGCTCGACAGCCCCTGGACGGCCGGGATTGTCCACTTCAACGCCGCAGTCGAGAAGGCATGGCAGGTGAAGTTTGCCAAGGCCATGGTCAAGATGGGCAAGGTCCAGGTGCTCACCGGCGACGAGGGAGAGATCAGGGAGAAGTGCTTCGCCGTCAACCCACACTACTAGTCACTTTTAGCTAATTAGCTCAATGCAAGTTATTTTTTTATATGTTCCAGACGTCAAGACGTCATAATTACTGAGATTGTTTTTCTCTTCATGAGTCTGTGAATGAAATCAAACACAAATGTGTAAAATAAAATGATGTTATTTGCACACCATGTAAAAATTTAGCCATGATACTCAATTATTACCAAAGGAGACCCCCAACTTTGAGTTTTGAATTATACATCCGCAATTATCAGTTTACTTATTTGAGTTGCATTCTTTGGAATTCTTGTTGGTGTCTTTGATGCACACTCAGATATTAGCCTTCTCGACGTAGTCAATTGGATTGTGGCCACAGGGGACCAAATCAATAGTTACCTCCATCTAGAGTTGGTTTTCGAGATTTTGGCCTGTTTAATCTGGTGTTGCTAGGCAAGCAGGGCTGGAGGTTAATAACAAGGCCGGATTCGCTGTGTGCTCAGGTGCTGAAGGGGAAGTATTATCCAAATTGTGATTTCCTCTCGGCTGCCAAAAAGAGGCGAAGTTCGGCGACTTGGAAGGCAATCCTCCATGGAAGAGATGTGCTCAAACGTGGGGTTATCAAAAGAGTTGGCCCTGGGGAGATTAATGTCTGGTCAGACAACTGGATCCCCGGGGCTCGCTCCCTAAAACCCCTGGTGCGCCTACCGCGGGCAGGAGTTGAGATGGTGCATGAGCTGTTTATTCCGGGCACGAGAGTTTGGGATGAAGCGGCTGTGCGCACAGGTCGTTCGTGGCCCTAGACGCCGCGGAGGTGTTGAAGATTAAACCGGGAGTACGGCTGGAACATGACGTCCTTGCTTGGGCGTTGGAAAAACACGGTATGTACTCAGTGAAATCAGCTTATAGATTACTGAAGAAAGAGCAAATGGAGAAGGCTATGAACTCAATAGCAGAGACAGGAGGATCGGGGGTTACAGTGGCATGGCGTGCCCTCTGGAAACTGAATGTGCCTCCAAAGGTTAGGGTTTTCTGGTGGCGTGTAATTCATAAATCCCTGCCTTCGAAGTCAGAGTTGAAGAGGAGACATATTGCAAACGAAAGCCATTGTGAGGTATGTGGAAGTGGTGATGAGTCCCTATTTCATATCTTCTTCACATGTCCAATAGCAAGGCAATTTTGGAAAGAAGTAAAGCATGTAATGGGTGTTGTCGTCCCGAATCTGCACCCCTGCTCTTGGGAAGGTGATATACTCCAACCAGATTTCTGCTCACCTGCGACTGCTGCGGTGGTTATCATTGGAGCCTGGTCACTTTGGTCGGGCGCAATGCCCGCCACCACGGCCGGAAGTCCTGGAAGCCGGGAGCTATGGCCAAGTTTATCTCAAAGCTAATGGAGGACATGTCCTCTCTGAAGCAGCCGAAACCAGTGAAGCCACCGGTTCCGAAGGCGGTGTGGGCTAAGCCTGATCCGGGCTGGGTGAAATATAACACTGACGCGAGTTTCATGGCGAGCTCATGCACAGGGAGCGTCGGAGTTGTTATTCGTGATGACACTGGCAAGGTGCTGGGCGGTGCGGCGCGGTGGTTCGAGGATGTTGTTGATGCCCTCACAGGTGAAGCAATGGCGGCAATGGAAGGCATGGAGCTGGCTATGGAGTTCGGGGTGAACAAGGTGATCCTGGAGGTCGACTGCCAAGAAATGGCAAAGATTCTTCACAATCCGCAGAGGGCGTCTTCTTCCATCGGCGGCTTATGTGTCGACATAATGGAGCTAGGCAATAGTTTTTCTGATTTTTGTATTAGATGGGTTCATAGAGATGCGAATAGTGTGGCGCACTATTGTGCTTCATGTGTGTCGGCCCTTTGCTCGCTCTGCGTTTTGGATTGATTGTATTCGGACTGGCTAGCGGAGCTAGCGGTCTCTGATTGTAATCTTGCCGAATGATCAATGAAAGCTCCGTTCTCAAAAAAAAAAAAAAAAAAAATAGTTACCTCCATCTAATGGGCGATGACCTTTGTTCCCATCAGGAGTGGATAGGAGCCAGGTACAACACGACATATAGGGAAAGCAGGTTACAGAAAGGGCAGGGAACCATGAACATTTTAGTTCGGAACTACCGAGAGGGACCGGGAACTTTGGGACAATTCATGATTCGGATGCTTTATTGTATCGTTATAAGCCCAAGCTTGTATTTCAAATAATATTCAAACAAAATTCAAGGAGAAGAAGGTTACACTAAATAAGATGACTAGAACAAAAATTCAGCAACATTTAGCTCTTGGGAATGGATCGATTCGAGAGTCTTGTATGTGGGTTTGCTCAACATGAATGAATTAACTAATAACATAACCAGTTGAAAACTACAAGCGTGCCCTAAATTAAATTACTGTTTGTCGGGTACCTATATTAGGGATACCCAAAACAGCTGTCGAAAATTTGCAGCAAAAGACCCAACGACGGCCTAGCCCAACCGGCAATCAATCTCGCACGAGTTTGGAGCTTAGCCCACGAGCCAACTCCGCCTCGAACGGGCTCCAGGCCTGCGAGCTCACTCCGCCTCGACGAGCTCCGAGATCGGTCTGCGAGCTCACTCCGCCAGACGAGCTGCGAGCTCGGTCCGCAAGCTAGCTCCGCCTCAAATGAGCTCTAGGTCGCACCCAGAGCTCTAAGCCGATCATGAGCTCGTGAGACCACCAGAGCTCACCCGAGCTCGCGACCCCACCAAGGGAAGATGGCCAAGCTCAGACAGGCTCGCCGGGCCCACCAATCTGAGCTCCGCGACCTCGAGAGAATCGAGCAGTCGATCTCCGACTCGCACGAGCTCGAGCTCGGAAAACTTAGGAGCTCGACGGGCCACATGGTGTCAAATCACCAGTACGCCTACCTCGACGAGGGATCAAGGAAAGTCCAATCTACAGTTCTCTGGCTAGGGATACTCGAGCACCATAGTTGTGCGGCGTTGCCCATAGCCGCAGGCCGTTGCAAGCTGATTATGGATGCGACATTTCGACCGGGATACCAAGCTCGCATCCCGCTAACCGCAAGACGACAAAAGCAATGATGGATTCTGCAAAGCGTGCGCCTGGCCGGTCGCCCGCATGCCTCCGCTGTACGCCGTCAGAGCCGCCTACTACCACCCTGGTCAGCGAAGCATTTAGGCACAGGCGACAAAACGGACGGACGCCTGATCGACGACGGGACTTCATCCTGCCCCAAACACTCGATTACGGCGTCATATATATAGAGCACACCGACCTACCAACAGAGGAAGGACAGCCCAAAGAGCTCGCCAGGGCACGCGTGAGCTCGCCAGCGACGGGATTCCCGTTCCTGACCGAGCAGGCCTACCAAGGAGGACACTACGACAAGACAAGAGCAGCCTGATAGCTGTAGCATATGCACGCCTTCCTCCCTTTTGTATTCCCTCTTTCTCCTCCTTCACGCGGTGGCTCCTCATATATATCCCTTGCGACTATAAAAGAGATCCTTTGGCCACCAGGAGAAAGCAAGCAATCTTAGTCACTCAGCGCACACACACACACTACGCACGATATTGGCACTTGCCTCAATCATAGAGACTTGGGAGCTCGCTCCCTCTCTCGACCAGCTTGTAGCGACCCCTCTACGAGCACCCGACCTCGGATTTAGTCACCCCGACTGGACTAGGGCACCGATTGCCTGAACCAGTATATTTCCTGTCTCTTGATCTCTTTAGCTAAGCCATCGTAGCCCCACACGAGCCACTTTCGGACCCTTTGTGGACTGTGGTAGAGAACCACGACACTGTCGTATATTTTATAATTACATAATAAAATCATATCCCACAAAAACTCCTTGATCTATGTCCATATTGAATTTGGCTTTATAACCTTTTTTCTATAATTGCTAATTAATATGAAGTACTGAATTACTGCGCCAATTTAGAGAGAGAGAAAAAAAACTACTCAGTCACCTCAAAACAATAACGAAATATCTACTCTTTTTTCTCACCGTTTCTAATAACTCTGGAGGATTCAAACGTGTCATGTATTCCAAAGATTCGCAACTTCATTACCCAAAATTCACTGGAGTGCTTTCCTGATCTGACTTCATTAGGATAGGGCCAACTACAGAAACTTAGGGTTTATCAGGACAGGTTTCGATCTTGTTGGAAACTGTCAGAAGTTGACTTTGGTTTCTTTCTTCTCAGCGTTGTTTTTGATCAGCTGTCGATGGTATATATATATCATGTTCCTCATCTATAGAACAGTTAAATGCCCCCTCACAGTTGTATATTCTCATCCATTTCTTCATGTTTGTTGTGGTTAGATAAGCTAATATAACCTGTTGCATCATCAACAACCTTCAGTGTGCAAAACCATTTTGGCATGGATTCACATTCAAAAACATCAATATTTTTTATCATTCTGCAGGCTTCACCATATAAAATACATATGTATTCATATTCAACTAATCGTTAGTGTCTCTTTTGACTTGGTGCTGTGCGGTGTGAGCACAAAAGGTAAACGATCGAAATCGACAGAAATTTTTGAAATTGTGATAATACCGACACGGCTTTGATTTGTCCTGGTCATGTCGTAGCGGTATCGACTCGACCATGCCAATGAAACTTTAACTATACACGTCTATAACTAATTCAAGCAATTAAGTAACCTTCAGACCGACATCGTTTTAGATCTCTATAAACAACTATCTGCTTTGCTTATCATAATTTGCTGCTACAACTAAATCTGGGCAACATTAATTAGGTAGATGGTGACATATGTGCTACAAAGTCCACTAACATGTTTCTTGTAGCAGTTGTTACTTGTTAGACGTTACACATTTGGCGATCCAGGGATTTAGTCTTATTCGTTGGCTCGGTTTACAAACACGGTATTTTCCATCCATGCACACGCCATGCATCCCCTCATAGTGTACTGTATAAATAGAGAACAAGCAGCCGCGCCGTTTCTTCATCTCTCGTCTCTTCATCACCATCTCGAATTCTCCTTCGAGCTCCGAAGCTAAAGTAGCTAGCAAGCTCAGAGTGAGAGTGGCATCTGATCGACCAATATATAGCCCATTGTTCACCGTCGCCATGAGGTCGACGAGGTTGTCATTGCCTTGTTGGCGGCGCTCGTTGTCGTCTCCGCATCGGCGGCGGAACTGGAGGTCGGTTTCTACAAGCAGTCGTGCCCACAGGCCGAGGAGATCGTGCGCAACGCCGTCCGCCGCGGCATCGCCCGTGAGCCCGGCGTCGGCGCTGGACTCATCCGGATGCACTTCCACGACTGCTTCGTCCGGGGCTGCGACGCCTCCATCCTCATCAACTCCACGCCGGGCAACAAGGCCGAGAAGGACTCGGTCGCCAACAACCCCAGCATGCGCGGCTTCGACGTCGTCGATGACGCCAAGGCCGTCCTCGAGGAGCACTGCCCGCGCACGGTTTCCTGTGCCGACATCGTCGCGTTCGCGGCCCGTGACGGAGCCTACCTCGCCGGCGGCATCGACTACAAAGGTCCCCTCGGGCCGCCGTGACGGCCGCGTGTCCAAAGAAAATGAGGTGCTCGACGACAATGTCCCCGCCCCGACTTTCAAAGTCGATGATCTAATTGAGAGCTTCAAGCGCAAGGGCCTCAACGCCGACGACATGGTCACACTCTCCGGCGCGCACACCATCGGCCGCTCCCACTGCTCGTCCTTCACAAAGCGGCTGTACAACTTCAGCGGCCAGCTGGGCCGGACAGACCCGTCGCTCGACCCCCTGCCTACGCCGAGCAACTCAAGGCGCGCTGCCCATGGCCGTCCAGCAACGGCCAGATGGACCCCACGGTGGTGCCGCAGGACCCTGTCACGCCGGCAACCTTGGACAACCAGTATTTCAAGAACGTGCTGGCGCACAAGGGCCTGTTCGTCTCCGACGAGACGCTGCTAGACAACCCCTGGACGGTTGGGATCGTCCACTTTAACGCCGCAGTCGAGAAGGCATGGCAGATCAAGTTCGCCAAGGCCATGGTCAAGATGGGCAAGGTCCAGGTGCTCACCGGCGACGAGGGAGAGATCAGGGAAAAGTGCTTCGCCGTCAACCCACACTACTAGTTACTTTTAGCTAACTAGTTCAATGCAAGTTATTTTTTATACGTTCCACACGTCAATACGTCATAATTACTGAGATTGTTTTCTCTTCAAGAGTCTGTGAATGAAATCAAACACAAATTTGTGTAAACTGGTGTTATTTGGACAACATGTAAAAATTTAGCCATGATCCTCACTTATTAATTACCCAAAGGAGACCCCCCCCCCCCCCAACTTCGAGTTCTTAATCATACATCCGCAATTATCAATTCACTAATTTGAGTTGCATTCTTTGGAGTTCTTGTTTGTGTTTTCGATCCACACACAGATATTAGCCTTCTCGACGTTGTCAATTGGATTGTGGCCAGAGGAGACCAAATCAATAGTTACCTAACGGCGGAGGCTATGGCGGCGAAGGAGGGTCTAGAGCTGGCAGCGTTTATTGGCTGCGATCGAGCTGCCCTAGACGTGGATAGTTGTCAATTGCAAAATCTCCTTCAAGGTAATTTGGGTTTGAGGACTGTCATAGGTGGTCTTTGTTTCGACATCACAGAGCCTGCTACAAGCTTTAGAGATTTCAAAGTTGAATGGGTATGTAGGGATGCCAATTCGGTGGCCGATCACTCTAGTTTCGCTACCGAACGCTCCTTTTTGGCTCGACATTCCCCAATGGTTGGAAGGACTAGCCCGCTAACGATTGCAATCCTGTTATTGATTAATGAAAAGCTCTGTGTTGCTCAAAAAATAGTTACCTTGATCTAATGGGAGATCGAGACCTTTGTTCCCATCAGAAGTGGATAGGAGCCAGGTACAACACGACATAAAGAGCGATAGGGGTGTTGAGGAGAGATTTCACGCAAAAAGCAAGTTATAGAAAGGGGAGCGAACCATGAGCATTTTAGTTTGGAACTACCGTTTTCCCACTTCTCTTAGTGAAAAACGTGCTAAGCACGATTTCAATAAAAAGATTGGAACTACCGAGAGAGAGAGGTACGGGAAACTTCGGGACAGTTCATGATCCGGTTGCTTTATTGTGTTGTTATAACCCCAAGCTTGTATATTTCAAATAATATTTTTAAACAAAATTCAAGGAGAAGAAGACACTAAATAAAATGACTAGAACAAAAATTCAGCAACATTTAGCTTGGGATGGATTCAAGAGTCTTGTATGTGGGTTTGCTTAACATGAATTAACTAATAACATAACCAATTGAAAACTACAAGCATGCCCTAAATTAAATACCTGGTGTATATCTTATAATTACTTAATAAAATCATACCAAAAACTCCTTGATCCATGTCCATGTTTGATTTAGCTTTATATCCTTTTTCTATAATTGCTAATTAATATGCAGTACTGAATTACCGCATCAATTTAGAGGGAAAAATGTACTGTGTCAACTCAAAACAAGAATGAAATATCTACTCGATCTTTCTCACCATTTCTAATAACTCTGGAGGATTCAAACATGTCATGTGTATTCCAAATTCACAACTTGGTTACCCAAAATTCACTGGAGCTCTTTCCTGATCTCTCTTGATTAGGATAGGGCTAACCACTTACTACAGAAACTTATGGTTTATCTGGACAGGTTTCTTGTTTGGAAACTGTCAGAAGTTGAGTTTGGTTCTTTCTTCTCAGCGTTGTTTCTGAGGAGCTGCAGTTTGGATATGGTATATCCTGTTCCTGATCTATAGAACAGTCAAATGCCCACTAGCTAACAGTTGTGTGTATTCTCATCCATTTCTTCATGTTTGTTGTGGTTAGACAGGCTAATATATAACCTGTTGTATCATCAACATTCAGTGTGCAAAAGCATTTTGGCATGGATTCACATTCAAAAACATCAATCCTTTTGATCACTCTGCAGGCCTTCACCATATATTTTCTTTTTCTCGAATAAGGAAAAAACTTGCATATCATTGTATTAAGGAAAAGAGTTCAAACGAACATACAACGCGGATCCAAAGACCAAAGGAGGTCAACATACACAGCCGTAGCTAGACCATCCTTGTAGAAGATTTTTTATGTCGATATTACATAAAAGGAACAACCAAAGAGAGCTCCCATGCACGCCCGTTGAACGCTGGGAACGCGTTGTCGAGGGCCTCCACCGGGCCGATGACAAAGACTACAAATGCAATGCATCCAATATACTCTTGGGCGCAGGTGAAGCTGGTTTTGGCGGGCGGCGCTTTGCCGAACAGTTGCTCGAGGAGTACCGCACCTCACCGGGATGTCGGTATGTGAGCCAACGGTTGGGCGGCTATCCGCTTGCTCCTGCGCCTTATAGGCAGGGCGGCCTCTGTTGTGGTGGAGGCAATCAGGGCCAGCACCCGCTCGACCCTCACCTCATCCAGACACTCGCGAGGCGTCAAGCGGCCTCGCGTGGGTGTGGACGCCTCGTCACCAAGTTCCACGTAAGGGCATCTCCAACAGTGTTGCATATGAGTTTGGCATTTACATTTTTTGCCAAAAGTCTAGAAAACAATGCTCCAACAGTTTTGCAAATCCCTTTTGCATTTTAGTGAGTTTGGCAAAATCAGATCCTCCTTTGGCATTTTTGTCAAACTTGGGAGCTTTGGCATTTCTTGCGTGCGTCTCTTGCATGCCCGACGCATGCGACTTGCGAACAGGATCCGACGAGGAACCAACAACCGCTCCCATGCCCGACGATGCGAATTTAAGCGAACAGGATCCGACGAGGAACCAACAACCGCCCCTTCTGGCCCCACTTTTCCTATATGCCAAACCAAAAAATAGCAAACTGTTAGAGGAAGCCTTTTTTTTGGCTTGGCATTTGGAATGAGGAGTTGGCAAACAAGTCAAATGCCAAATCAAAAATACCAAAACTGTTGGAGATGCTCTAAGCTGTGGGCGAGACTGGCATTCACCATATACAATACATATGTAATCATATTCAACTAATCGTTGGTGCTGTGCGGTGTGAGCTACAAAAGGTAAACGATCGATCGAGATCGACAGAAATTTTTGAAATTGTGATAATACCGACACAACTTTGATTTGTCCAGGTCATGTCGTAGCGGTATCGACCATGTCAATGAAACTTTAACTATACACGTCTATAAAAAATCTCTAATTCAAGCAAGTAACCTTCAGACCGACATCGTCTTAGATCTCTAAACAACTATCTGCTTTGCTTATCAGTTGCTGCTACAACTAAATCTAGGCAATATTAGGTAGATGGTGACATATGTACTACAGAGTCCACTAACTGTAGCAGTTGTTATTTGCATTGTTAGGCTACACATTTGGCGATCCAGAGATTGGGTCTTCCTTGTTCGTTGACTGGGTTCACAAACACGGTATTCCATCCATGGACACGCCATGCATCCCCTCCTCAGTACTGTATAAATAGAGAACAAGCAGCTGCGCCGCTCTTCATCTCTCTTCTTCATCACCATCTCGAATTCTCCATCGAGCTCCGAAGCTAAAGCAGCTAGCAAGCTCAGAGTGAGAGTAGCATCTGATCGACCAATATATAGCCCATTGTTCACAGTCGCCATGAGGTCGACGTGGTTGTCATTTGCCTTGTTGGCGGCTCTCGTTGTCGTCTCCACATCGGCGGCGGAACTGGAGGTCGGTTTCTACAAGCAGTCGTGCCCACAAGCCGAGGAGATCGTGCGCAACGCCGTCCGCCGCGGTATCGCCCGTGAGCCCGGCGTCGGCGCCGGACTCATCCGGATGCACTTCCACGACTGCTTCGTCCGGGGCTGTGACGCCTCCATCCTCATCAACTCCACGCCGGGCAACAAGGCCGAGAAGGACTCGGTCGCCAACAACCCCAGCATGCGCGGCTTCGACGTCGTCGATGACGCCAAGGCCGTCCTCGAGGAGCACTGCCCGCGCACGGTTTCCTGCGCCGACATCATCGCGTTCGCGGCCCGTGACGGTGCCTACCTCGCCGGCGGCCTCGACTACAAGGTCCCCTCGGGCCGTCGTGACGGCCGCGTGTCCAAAGAGAATGAGGTGCTTGACGACAATGTCCCCGCCCCGACTTTCAAAGTCGATGAGCTTATTGAGAGCTTCAAGCGCAAGGGCCTCAACACCGACGACATGGTCACGCTCTCCGGCGCGCACACCATCGGCCGCTCCCACTGCTCCTCCCTTCACGCAGCGGCTCTACAACTTCAGCGGGCAGCTAGGGCGGACCGACCCGTCGTTCGACCCCGCCTACGCCGAGCAACTCAAGGCGCGGTGCCCATGGCCGTCCAGCAACGGCCAGATGGACCCCACGGTGGTGCCGCAAGACCCTGTCACGCCGGCGACCTTGGACAACCAGTACTTCAAGAACGTGCTGGCGCACAAGGGCCTGTTCGTCTCCGACGAGACGCTGCTAGACAACCCCTGACGGCTGGGATCGTCCACTTCAACGCCGCAGTCGAGAAGGCATGGCAGATCAAGTTCGCCAAGGCCATGGTCAAGATGGGCAAGGTCCAGGTGCTCACCGGCGACGAGGGAGAGATCAGGGAGAAGTGCTTCGCCGTCAACCCACACTACTAGTCACTTTTAGCTAATTTGCTCAATGCAAGTTATTTTTTTATTTGTTCCACACGTCGATATCAAAATGTCATAATTAGCGAGATTGTTTTCTCTTCAAGTCTGTGAATGAAATCAAATTCAAGTTTGTCAAAGTAAAATGGTGTTATTTGCATGTAAAATTTAGCCATGATCCACAATTATTACACTAGAGGAAAACCCAACTGATAACCTCCGCAATTGTTACTTTACTTATTTGAGTTGTGTTCTTTGTTGTTCTTATTTGTCCTTATATGTTTGATTTGGCTTCATAGTATATTTTTTCTACAATTGCTAATTAATGCAGCATGCTGTTCCGAATTACCGCGCCAATATTGTCAAGATAAAACTACTGCATCAACACATCAGAAGAATAAAATTTGTATTTTTTTTTTTCCTCATTTTTTTAATGAGAACTCTAGACGATTCAAACATTATCATGTACTCCCTGTCCCTAAAAGAATGGATTTCTAGAATTGTTTTAAGTCAACTCTTCTTAGCTTTGACTGATTTTTTTAAAAAAATGTTAAGATTTATATTATCAAATTAGTATCATTAATATTATATGTCTCATAGAAAATATTTTCATAAGATGCTCATTTTATATCATAAATGTTGTTACTCTTTTCTCTAAAGTTATCAAACTTAAAAAAATTGAGTGGCACGATTTCTAGGAATTGATTTATTCGAGGACAGAGGGAGTATTCCAAAGATTTGCTTCATCATCGCCAAAAATTTACTGCAGTGCTTTCCTGATCAGACCTAGGATAGGGGTAACCACTTGCTACAAAAATTGATGGGTTTATCTGGACAGGTTTATGGAAGTCATGCAAGTGCTGGGGTTCAGGACAAAGTGGAGGGATTGGATTGCTGCACTCCTAGGCACCTCCTCGTCAAAGGTAATGGTAAATGGTCATCTCACAAAAGGATCAAGCATGCAAGGGGTCTGCTGCAGGGTGACCCCCTATCGCCAATGTTATTCATTCTCGCCATTGACCCTCTCAAAAAAATCATTGAAGTCGCGGCACAGAAAGGATTGTTGAAGCCCATTTACCCAAAGCAGCAAAATTGCGATGCTCTTTATATGCAGATGACGCTGCAATATTCTTCGACCCATCACCTGTGGAACTAGAGAGACTACTAAAACTATTGAACTTCTTCGGGGAGTGTTCGGGACTAAAGATTAACATGGCAAACCTGAAATTTTCCCAATCAGACTGGAGACACCTTTAGTCAATCAATTATTACAAAACTTTCCTCGAAAGATTAGCAAATTTCCTGGAAAATATCTTGGACTCCCACTACACATACGAAGGTTGCGACGAATCGATGTGCAACCGCTGATTGACAAGGTTGGCACAAGACTACCGGGTTGGAAAGGAAGACTACTAACCACGGCTGGAAGAGAGATGATGGTTAAGACAGTCCTATCCTCTCAACCTTTATATCACATAACAACATTTACAGAAAATAAATGGCTCATAAGGAAAATTGACAAAATAAGGAGAAGCTTCTTGTGGAGAGGGGAGACTCCAGATAAGGTTTATGGTGGGCATTCACTCGTTAATTGGTTCAATCTCTCGGTGTTAGACTCGGTGGTTATAATTGAGTCAATACATGCTTATCGGGCTAGAGATGCCGAATCAAAGTTGACAAAAGACAACAAAGACGTTTTGATGGAATTACGATTTACTTTTGGTGGAATATATGGAAAGAGCAGAATCGACGAACATTCCAACAAAAATCCCTAAGCCCCAACCAAGTGGTGCAGTTATGCAAAGAGGACATCCTTCAATATCAACAAGCCTCGAACAACACCTTCATTATGCATCTAACCGAAGCAATAGGAATAGTTTTCAGTTCTTGCTTTCCTTTTTCGCACTGTCTGTGAGTTCTCTCTAGTTGGGTTGCATTTTTCTTTCTGCTTAGTCGGGTTGTAAGTGTTGAATCTGTGATTCTCAACACGAGGCGTGACCTCCGCCTAGGTGTGGCCCTAGGGGAGAAGGTTAAGAGAACTAGAATATAAACATACAAGTCTGGTAATAAGTGTCCATAACTGGTATTCACCAACCAACCATAATGGGGAGGGCTCCCCCTATTTATAGTTTTCACAATAGCTCAGGAATCGGAGATTACAAGTTTGCCTTCTATTATCCCTAGAATATTCCTTCCTCGTTAGTTACGCCACGGGGGCATTCTTGTACTTGCTCTTCTGTCGCCGCCTTCCTCTTGATGAGCCTCTTCTAGGCTGGTTCGGGCCCTCCTCCTCGGACCTCCGCCGCCTCTCCCATTCGGGCCGTTGGGGCAGGTCCGGTCAGGACCCTAGGCGCCTCCTCCAGACATCTGCAATCGGGGGCTGGCGGAGGAGGCGACCTCCGTCAACCATCGTCGTGGTGAGCATTCTCCGAACCCGAGACGCCTTCCACGCGAAGGTGGTGATCTCCGCCAGCCCCGATGGCGGAGGTCTAGTACGTCGCTCCCTACCCAAAGAGTGACAGAGTAACAAATGAATCAAATTGTCGGCCGAAGGTCGCCGCGGCGCGCTTTCTCTTATTAAGGGCATCTCCGCCAGCCTGCTGGGACCCATGTCCCAACAGTAAGTTTTAGCAGTAGCTATAGTTGTCAGTTGGTAGATCTAGTTGAACAGTTGTAATTACTGTGTTTTTTCCTTTCTTTATTCGCCTAATAAAAATCCGGCAAAGTTCTTGCCGCTTTCTAAAAAAAATCTGGACAGGTGTATTGTTTTGAAATTGTCTGAAATTCTTTCTTCTCAGCGTTGTTTCTGAGGAGATGCAGTGTGGAACGTATATATATCCTGTTCCTGATCTATAGAACAGTCAAAGGCTAGCATGTGTGTATTTTTCGCATCAATTTCTTCATGTTTGTTGTGGTTAGGTAGGCTAATATGACCTGTACTTGCATCAACCATTAATGCAAAAGCATTTTTTGGAGCAGGGATTCACATTCAAACATTTTAACCATGCTGTAACAGGCTTTATTACATCATACGGAGAACACGGCGCATCCAGCTATAGTGATAACATAGTCCATATGATCACCAGGTCTCCTTTTGACTTTGTGCTGTGAGCTACAAAGCCTACAAAGGTACGTAAACGATAGAAATTCTTGAAAAAAATTGTGATGATACAGACACGGCTTTGATTTGTCCCGGTCTTGCGGCAGCGGTATATATCGACCGTGTCAATATCAAATGCAAAAACTTTACTTTTGTCTAAAAGAACTTATCAGTTAAGCAACCTTCAGACCCACATCGTTTTCGATCTGTAAATGACTGCCTGTGCTTTGCTCATCATTTTGCTGCTACAACTAAGTCTGGGCTGGGCAACATTTGGTAGATGTGATGACATGCATCATGTATATACAGTGTCGGTTCCAGCTGTCGGTTTTACCCGTTCTTCCAGCTTTGCTCCATCCACCAAGCTTGCAACCCAAGTCCCAAGGTCCAAATTGTCTATATCATGCTGGTTCATCAACACGGCCCATCGGTTCTCAACTCCTCTTGAAGTTTTGCGAGACACACCTGCATGTTACTATATTCTACCTCCATTTCAAATTACAATACGTTTTGGTTTTTCTTGATATATACATGTAAACTTAGGACAGTCCCAATGCTTAAAATCAGACACGATTTTCAGGATGACAACATGAGCAAAAACTGTATCTATAGAAATAGCACGCAGAGACAACGAAGTAGCACGTGGCGCCGATGTGCGCGTGGGGCACCAGAGAAGCAACATGCGACACTGGCGAGCGTGAACACACACAGCGCCGGTTAGCTAGCGCCGAGGTACAGGCGGAGGATGAAGCAGCAAGCGCGCAATGGCAGGCACGTGAACACGGCGACGTGGGTGGATGAGCGCGTGGTGGCCAGTGCGCGAGCACGGAGACGCACACACGCTATCAGGCGCGCAGTGGCAGACACGTAATCCAGTAGGTTTCACTTCGGTAATTATTTGATTACCGTTGCGTCATATTGTTTGAACTTTATTCTGGTTAATGAAAACGTGGAACGGTGTGGTCAAAATTTTTTTTGCCTAGCTAGCCGTCCCTACAACTATAATTCCTTTTTGTAGTAGTGATCTGATCGATCGGTGGCCATGAGGCCGACCCGACGGAGTGTGCCGCTCGACCCGGTTACACCGGCGACATTCGACAACCAGTACTTCAAGAACGTGTTGGCGCACGAGGTCGTGCTCACCTCCGATCAGACGCTGCTCGACAGCCCCAGTGCGGATGGGAATGTCGAGTTCCACGCCGCTGCCGAGGACGCGTGGAAGGCCAAGTTCGCGGCGGCTATGGATCAGGAAGAAGTGTTTCGTCGTCAACAGCTACGAGTCACTCATTGCAAGTCTGCAACGAATTCGATCGCTACAGCTACATCAATTTTTATGTCACACTTGACTTGAGTCTACCAAATTCACTTATTTTTATGTGAATCATAATAAATCGTCTCTACCAAATAAAACTTTTATAATGTTATAATTTGCAATGACATTTGTATTTTTTATGCACGAGTATAATTAATCTCTACCGAGCAGAGCGTGGTATTGACTCTTGCTGCATTTTTTTTTTTTTTACAACAATCTCTTGCTGCATTGTTTTGGGTAACACGAGTTAAACGATATAGGAACATACGTATGGCTGGACTGGGCTGAATATGTGGGCTTAGGCCTATCAAATATCTTGGGTAACAGATCTTTGATTAGTGCGAATTGGCTTGTAGTCCAATGGTAGGGACGGCCCAGGTGGGGACGCTACCCACCGGGGTTCAAATCCTGGTGCTCGACCTTTTCTTGGGATTTTAAAAAGGATTTTCCGGCGTTATGCATTAAGTGGGAAGCGACGTTCCGTCGGACGACGCAGGCGCCTTCGGTGACTTCGAGAATCTCCAGATCTGCCGGGCTGCCCAAGCCCCCTTCCGGAGGTGCTCATAGGGGTAGGGTGTGCGTGCGTGTGTTCATAGGGGTGAGTGTGCGTGCGTGTTGTGAGCGTCAATGCGTCATTCTCAAAAAAAAAAAAAAAAAAAAAAGATCTTTGATTAGTGGCCTAGAGGAGGTCATGAGCGGCCTGCTTCAGGTTTTAGCCTGCCACAAAACTTGTCTAGGTTTGCTCAAAAGAAAAAAACCTTGTCTAGATTCTGCTAAAAAAAAAAAACCCCCATCTCTGCTATTATTACTCTGTCCATCCCCAAAAAAAAAAAAGATAAGTCTAGAATAGTAACCTATTTGAAGTTTAACTAACTTTTATAGAATAATGTTTATGATACTAAATAAATATCATTAGATTTGTTATAAAATACATATTTTTAATTCACTTCAATTTGGACTCTTATATGTTGTTAATATTTTCTAACTTAAGATAGTTTTACTTTGATCAAATCTAAAAATTTGCATCACTTTCAAGGTGAAGGTAGTACTGGATATTTCTTTACTAATAGTACATATATACATATATATTTCTAAATATTGTTTGAAATAACACATTTCAGTTATTGAACAAAACTATGCATTATTTTATATTAGGAATATTTCTAAATATTGTTTGAAATAACACATTTACGAAGCTGGTTTTCGAATACGTTGCCTACTTAAATTTAGATGGTTCTTAGAGTTAAGGAAACAATTTCTCCGGTTTTAGAATTATTAGGAGGAGAAACCATTTTCCGGAGGCAATATAATAAAATTACGTGGCCCGCCCGCCCATGCCCATGTTACCCAGCAGAGCGGCCTCTTGTGTAAATTAAACTGCACGCCAAGTTGTCAACTGAAATAGAGCAGAACCGGGCTTCTTAGGGCTTGTTTGGTTTTGCGCCTAGAGTAATTTTGCCTGGAAGATAGCTGCCTGTATGTTGCCCGGTGTCCATTTGGTTTGAGCCCCCGAAACAAGACTGGATCAGGCGAGGCAACCTCCGCCAGGCCAACGAAAATGGTCGCCTGGCTGAAGCATGCTGGTGCCTGGGCTCATTCAATACGATAATCCACCTTTTGTCTCTTCTGTTTTTTAATCATTTATCTTTTTGTTTTTTTGTTTGTCTCAACGTCTGGATATAAAGTTGTGGCCGAAACACCTTTTATATGTTTTCTTATATATAATAATAATCCCTCACTAAATTATATGTATAAATCACTATTAACTAAAATAATAAAAATAGTTTTTTTTATTTTTATATCATTGCTTCATAAAACATTATTTTATTTTACCTTTATTTTAATTGTGTCTATTGCTTAAAGAATAGGTTATAAACACAAGAAAATATATTTTTCTCCTTCTTCAACTTCTCGCACGTGCTTCCAACCAAACGGACTTACTCTCTATTTGCCCTGGCGAGGCAGATTCTATCAAAATTCCGCGCAACTTCCGCAAGAACACTTTTTGCCGCGCAAGTCATCCGTGCTCCCAACCAAACGGGCCCTTAGCCTCTTCCTCCGTTGACATCTCCATTGTAGATAAATAGATACCCGTTAGCTGCTGTAGCTGGTACCTACCATATACCATCCGCGGTACCCCACCAGTTGCCATCGCCATTGCAGAGGGGTGAGGTCGCCGTCGCGGACTCTTTGGGCATTCGCGGAAGAAAGCTCAGTCGGCTCCAATCAGAGTAGCGCGGTGGCGCCTGTTTACAGGTAGGGCTACTAATGCACTCATCCTGGCCGCTAATAGTAACTCATGGTGTGGACAGCCGTCTGTTTATCACAGACGTCTTATGACAGACGTGTGCCTTCCGCGTCTATGATTACCCAAAAACCGCGCGTCTGTAAAGCTGCTTTATTACACAGTGTTTTCTTGTTTCTTGCTTCTGTTTCGGCTGATGATTGTTGTAAAACCAAGTCAGTCAATAAAGGGCATGTGAACCCTGACTTGGTCTGGTGGCCAATTAAATGTAGGTGGGGGAGCACACTGTAGCAAGCAGAGGAATCCAAGACTACTCGCTCTATATATATGAGGCTCCTTTCAGTTGTAATCATCAATCAGTGAATGAAATATACAGAGCTCCCTCTTCCTCTCCAACACTATGTGTCTCTCTGTGTCTCCATGTGTGCTTGTGTTCTACATTCTAGTGTGCAAAGAACTCCGATTTCTAACACGTTATCAGCACCAGTTCTAACCGAGCTAAAAGGTAAGAAGGTGAGAAATCGATTCTTTGCATACACAGCTTGTTCTTGCAACACTGCTACGAACAAGCACATACACATAAACTGTCGTTGGCGCGTCGGCAACGCCCGGTGACAGTGTCACCGTCCACAGCCGGAGATGACCATAGCGGTGCAAGGACGGCTCAGCCTCCGCCCACCGGCGATGCAAGAACGGCTCTGCCTTCGCTCGCCAAAGGTCGACCCTAAAGTGTCACCGCTATCACAAGCAAGAACTCCTTACGTTCGTCCTGAAGACGAACAGATCAGGCCCGCTATGCCCTGAAGGCGAGCGAATTGGAACCTCCATGGCGCAGGTCCGGCTGATGCCGGTCCGTGGCCACCATCCGTGGCCACTGTTCAGGCCAAAGCGCGTGTGAGCGTGGGAGCTCCTGCCCCACACAGCCGCCTCCCCCTCACACCGGCCCAGAAGGCCGTGTGGACGGCCCTGAAGGCCACGTCGCGGCCCCCAGCGCGAGCACGGGCGGTCGGCCGCCGCCGGTCACCGATGGCACGAAGGACCGGCGTAGGCACAGGCCCGACGCGGTTCAGCCGGCACGACGCTGGCCTCCGGCTCGCCTGCGGACGGTGCGCGCGCGGACCCTCCGCTCGGTGCCGTAGGCACGGGCCCGGCCATGGCACGCGGGCGCGCGAGCAAGGCACGACCACGCCGCCGCCGCTGGCCCTGAGCGCGGCCGAGGCTCCCGGCGCACGGCCCAGACGGCGCAGCCCCGACACGGAGCGCCACCCCGCCGACGCGGGCACGGCCTGGACGTGCAGGCCCCGGCGCGGCCTTACTTACTGTTGAGTCGTTGGCTTGACACGAACGCGCGAGGACGTGAGCTCCAGCCGGCACCGTCACCGCTGCTGCCGGCCGCCGAACAGGCGCGCCGATGGAGCGCAGGCACGCGGACGCCCTTGACTCTGCCAGTCCTGCTGCGGGCAAGCCGGCCCTGCAGGTCGCAACGCGGGCGCCGGAGCCGCCGACCCTGAAGGCCGCGCAGGCATGGCGGTCATCCCTGGCACCGACGAGCACGGGCGCAAGCCCGTCAGCTGGATGTCTCTACTCTCTCTGATTTCTCGTGTGTGTCCAGAGGATATAAGAATAGCAGAGGACAAGAATAGCAGAGGGCAGCGGCCGCGTGGGCTCTGACGTGTCACAAGCTATCGTTGCATGTCCTTGCATGTGGCTTGAGTCCTGGTCATGGCTGCCCGTTCAAAAACGCTGTGCATGCTGGCCCATTTGGGACGGGTGCATGCTGAGACACCAGCAAAGCTCTCCGCACGAGGAGACTGAAACACTGAGACGGCAGCAAAGCTCTCCGCACGAGGAGACTGAAACACTGAGACGGTGCATGTTGCTTAGCTGTGCGAGCATGAAGCACGCCTTTGTCTTGGGCCTCTTGGCCATGTGCGTGCATGCTGTCCCAGTACATGCCAGCTCTCGCACACAGACCATTTTTCTAGGTACAGCCGGGCCTGTACTGTGGACATGGTTTGAAACCATTTTGGTTCGTGTACGTCGTAGCCAGAAGCTGCGTACACAAGGTCCGGCTGCACACCAGCGACCAGAAGCCATCGCCATTCGCATCCACTTCCCGTTCAAATGCCTGAAGCCTTTATTTTGGGCAGATTTGCATGCATGCAACTATGGTCATACGAGCTCCATTTAAATCAGGCTAATGGCCTGCCACGTGAATAACAGCAGGTGACCTGAAGTCTTTACATGTTGATGCTCTAGTGGCCTGAAGTCCACTGAGGAGTGCGACCAGAAGTCGCACAAGTACGTACAAGTCGTACGATAGCAACCCGAAGTTGCAGGCATAAATAACAGTGGCTCGAAGTCCACTGACCAAATACGCGGCCCGAAGTCCGCACAGTATGTGTGGCCTGAAGACCACTATATTTTACATGCTTTATTATTCTCGCTATTGTTATTTTCTTACCGCAATTTATTTTTACCGCATTTAAATCCTCGCAGATTTAATTATTACAGCTTTATATTGCAGTCTATATTTCTTAGTCAAAGTAATCAAGATTACCGACGACATGACATACGCACCTAAAGTTCGTAAAATCATGGTTACCCGAAGCTCACCACATCATGCCACTACGCCGCCCGAAGCCCTAGAAATCAATGCGCCCCGAAGCCCGCAAAAATCGAGGCTTGGAGCCCTCACATGGCATGGTTATTTATTGCAACTTTATATTACTATGCATTACTTTATTTATTTATTGCAATTTATTTTCTTGCATTTACTTAAATCCTTTAGATTTATTTTATGCAAGATTATATTTTATGAACCACATATAATCCTCGAAGATTATATGTGTGAGACATTTAGGGAAATACAAATCGGGGATCGTATGTGGATGTAATCCTCAAGATTACGCATAGCCGACATTCACTAGCCCCGCACGCTGATTATGCAGTGTGTCGGACATTGCGAAAAAGGAATTCGCTAGGTTTGCCGTGAATGGCAAAGAACTACCTCACTGGGCAATTAATGTCGAGATCAAGCTCGACGGCATGTGCCTCGATCATACTACCACCTCCTCTCGGCTGAAGCCGGAGAAGGTGAGCTCGCAGAACCCGGTAAAGCAAAGGCATTGCTCTTTTCGCAAGACCATTTAGACCCAGACCTGAAGTCTAAGTATATGAAGGAGGATGATCCATTGGTTGTATGGCGTCCCCTCGAAGGACCGCTTTAGCCAGTAGATGTCGATTGTGCTCTCCAAAGCACAACATGATCGGATCGCCTTTACGCCAAGACTATACGTCTATGACAGCGTATGACTCTGCTTTACAAAGGGTTATGTTAAGAGTGTGTTATGTGACTAGAAGATCACTAACACTAATATGATCGAAAAGCTCTTTCTACCCTCCATCCCAACAACATAGTACTACGTAGATACATAGTACTATTGGTTGCAGAACAATAGATGAAAATGATTGTTCTGCACGGCCTACTAATGTCAAGCCTGTGCCTGAAGCACACGCTAACATTGTTGAGATTTCTCACAACCATAATGAGGTCGTGGAATGGGAAAATGGAAGCGGGGGAGATGTGCCTAGAAAGAAAGAACCCAAGGGTAAAAGCTTAATTCGAGAAGGTCATAGGTGAAATATCGGGCAAAGAAGATTGTTGTTCGAGACATGAAGGCATGAGACATTGGTCTCGCATTTGTCTTGCCCTCGAAAACACCTAGTTGAGCTCTATCAAAATCCTTCCGTAAGCAAGGATAGGAAGAGCCAACATAATCCTCACTTCACCACCGGGACCGAGGCTCGTAAACACGACGACATGATTGTCGACACAAATGGTGAAGATGTCCAAGATGGACGAAAGTGAGGAGACTTTCTCAATGATGACCTTGATATGACGTGTTAGTCATAATGCAATGTCCAATGAAATTTAACCATTCGTGCTCTGAAGAGCATTTGCAACATGTTGAATGGTCATGCATGCTCTCAAGAGCATTGCAAGATTTTCACAAGTTATGAATGTTAGTTGTTGCACTATATGCTAAATACCCAAAGTCTCTAGCCAACTACATACCCCATTGTGGCTAGTGCGTGGGAAAGAGTCAAGTATTTCCCCATCTGGCGTATATTCGATTGTGCGGTATATGTGCGAAGTATCGCCGATCGGCGCAGACACCAAAGGTACCCACCGTAAGTTGGGATATGTGAGCCTATGATTGGGATCTTCATAGAGCTCGGTACGATTGCATTTCCAAAGATTAGGGGAGATAGGCATCCGTGAGAATGCCGGGAAATTGCATGAAGGAATGGTGGAATGCATTCCTATGATCCACGCACTAGTCAATCGAACCGAAGTTCGGAGGATTATGCATTTGCAAATTGTTGCAAATGAGCCGCCAAATACCTTCTTTGCTCGGAAGAGTGACAAGGCCGCACTTACTTGAAGTAAGTGCTTGGGAGAGAGTATATTTAGCCCGGAAGGTTACAAACTCTTTTGTCTCCATCCGATCCTAGGTTGAGGGGAGACCTCCGAGGGTCTTTCGGACAAGTGTCTGCGGAGACGCCCGCATAGACAAGGTCTTGAGCCGCCGCTTGCATCACTTAAGGAAATAGTTGAAGAAGCCCAACCTCGAAGTTGGGAACACCCCCGAAGTGGTGGCTCAACCCGAAGTTGAGTTGGTCCCTGAAGGACTCCATTTCGAAGATGGAAAACCACCATGCGGCGCGCGCCAATACAATGATGGTGGATCGGAACGCCCCAGCTCAATCGTTATGGGAAATCATGATGAGCGGGAGGACGATCATGAGGAGATCGCCACTAATTTTGTGGAATCGAGAAGAAAAGGTGATTAAAAGACCACAATTGTCGACATATATTACGCCCTCGAATTGCTAGCTCAATAGATCAGGATCCATAACAAAAGTCCATGGTAGAGTGCCGATGTAACACCCCAGGTGTTAATTACTAGATAAGCAATAGATTTGGACAAAGACAAGTGTATTAGTTCATGATAGTGAACTTGAAGCATCGATTTGAGCAAAAGCAAGTTTTTATGTTTATATCCGGAGCCCGGTTAAGGACATAAGTGATTAGTGGGGAAACTATGATTTCTCATGCCCCGCACCTCAATTCATATGTGCCCTGGCTAATGGTTAAGTTTCATGAAGATCAGAATCAAAAAGTCACATGAAATGATAAGGCATGCCATTACTTATATAGTGTTTTCGGTGGCTCAATAATGTAACCGGAGCAGGTGAAGTCAACCAACCCTTGCCACAGTACTCAAATGACTCTAAATGAACTCTCCAACAAAAGTCATTAAGGGTTCATGTTGAGCAATTGCCCTCGAAAATGCCCGATCGGCTCAAAACCCTAATTCGGAAGTTTATTAAGTTGATGCTTTGACCACAAAGTGGAATTATATTTTCTCGAGCAAGATATGAAGTTTGACCTTTAAGTGAAATTGGAGATTTTGAGGAGTACAACAAAAGTTATTTATGGGTCAAGTCATGCTTTGGCTCCTAAGTGCCTCAAATACAACACTCAAGTTGAAAGAAAAAGGTTAAACTCGGGACTTAGAATTTTTCTAAGTATGGAATCAATGTCCAACAAGGTCGACGCCTCGCGTTCTCGAGATTTTATAAAGCAACTTGAGTTGGACCAAAAATAGAGATTTGAGTTTATACTTTGAGGAACAACATATCAAAATTTGGGATCATTCGGATGAAATTTGACAAGGTTTTGACAAGTGGTTCGTGACCATTTTCGGTTCATTGACATGGCTGTTTTTTGGGATTCATTATCTCTTAATCCAAGCAGCTAATGACCATGGGCCTCGATGAAAATTGTAGATGGATCAATGAACAACATTTTCTCTTCTTGGCCCATCTCCAAATTCGCCCGTAAATAGCCCAAACCGACATCCAAACCGACCTTCTTTTACACGTGTCAACCGTTCGATGTAATGCCTCAATGGATTTTTGTGTCCGAGGCCCACGCCATTGCCGCCACGCCCACCTCCTCCTCAGGTCGCTACCGGAGCTCCGCGGCTCATCCGAGAGGTCCAGAGAGCGGCCCGCCTCACTCTCCTCGCTTGGCTCGCCGATTCCCCTCGTTTTTGCCCTCGCCGGCGACGACTTAGAGCGTCCGCCATGGGACGGCCGGCCGAGCTTCATGGCCGTCGCCGCTCCTCCCATCCCAGCCACCATCGCCGCTCCACTGCGTCCCTCGCATCGCCCACGCCCTGCTTCGGCCGCCGGGCCGTAATTGAATCCTCGAGCCGGCGTCGATCGCCGTCGTCGCCAAGGCGCCACCGGTCCGCTGCCGGCGCGTGGCGGAGCCCCTACGGGCTGTTCGGCCGGGCAGGAAGATGCGGGTGCGGCCGGACGCCGCCCGGCTCGCCGCCGCTCCTCCGCCGCCGGATGCCGATCGGCCAGGCCGGCCGACGCCGCCGTCCCTCCCCGCTCTGCCGGCGAAGAAAGAAGAAGAGGAGAGAAAGATAAAAGAAGAAGGACCCGATTGGAAATTGCAAAAACTCGGGGAGCTAGGTGAGAGGATTTTAACTCATATAAATAGTACTTTGTACCTAATAGTAATTTCTTAAAAGTTCAGGGACTTAATTGCAAAGTTGCCAAGTCAAGCTGGGCCGGCCTGCTCGCTTGGGGCGCAGGCGCGCCACCCGCCGCCTCAAGGCCCGAGAGCCAAGCCTTTGCCGCCGCCCAAGGCCTTTTTCTTTTAAGTAAATGTTTTATCAATTTCTTTTATGTGAATAGTGCTGATTTTTGTTATTTTCATATAAATTAAAATACTTGCTTAAAAATTCTGAAAATTTTTGTATAGCCTTTTCATGATGTCTAGTATTTATGAAAATTTTGAAACTTTGATTTTGAATAGTTCTTGCATGATTTAAAAATACAAATTTTAATTGAAAAATGCATCTTCCTTGATTTTTAATAATTATTTTATTTACCCAAAAATCATGAAACTTTATTTGGTGCTGTTTTTATGAGATGGCCTACTTGTAGAAAAAAGTTTGGGGTCCATTGGAGGAAGTTAAATTATTTTCTATTTTATGCTTTATTTATTTAATTAGAAAATGAGATGATTAGTGACTTCCGACTTAGGTGTTGTGAGAGACTTTCGGGTTGTTTTGTGAAACCTAAAGCCATACCCCTATTAGATGGTCCTTGAGAACTCCTTAGGCAATGGTGATGATATCTTGTAGAGTAGTTCAACAAGTTGGTTTTGTTGGATTGCAACTTTATCGTGAAGGAAAGTTGTACTCAAGTTATTTATCATTTTATGCATACATCAAGCATCATGTTTACCATTCCATCATGCTAAAGCATGCATTATCATTTATGTGTAGAGTATACGAGAGTGATTCGGATCGTGTTGATGAAACTTTGGTAAAGGCGTTGATATGGTTCGCGATGATCAAGTTTCGGAGAAGATCCGTCCGTTGACAAGAATATCATCAAGTTTGACTTCGACAACTTTCTATGGAATCGACTTTTTCCCGCAACACGTGCAAGCCCCGGTTCATTTAAACCTTCCTTGTGTTTTTACAAAGCTTTATATCACCTTTGCTTTATGTTCGCATTAGGTGATAGGAGTTGAGTGACAACCTAATTGATGCATTACCATTCCTTGATTATTTCAATATCTACCTTGATAACCCGTTTTGGTAAAAATGTTTAGGGATGCTTAGCCCTGGCTAAATTAGTTAGACTTTTGAGTCAAAATGTGACAAGTCTCTTATGATAGCCCGAATGGGCGCTTGACGAGAAAGGATGCTATATGAGAAAACCATCTTTGGGATATGGTAATAAAGTTGAGACCGGCGGGTAATTTGTAATCGAGAATGGAGTCTCGCAGTAGTATTTCCGCTTGTCGATTAAGGACCGCGGCGTTGTAAGCAATGTGGATCGAGACTATGGAACGCACCGCGCCGAGGTCTTGGACCAATGGCACGCCTCGTCATGGGTGTTACCCCATCACAAATCGACCCTAGTTCTCGGGACGCATACTCGGTAGAAGCCCCGATCTTGGGGTGTCAAATCGGAAACGCATAACAACAAGACCGGGAGTGGAGAGATGGCGGGAGTACATGTTACCCTCGTGGGTTAAAGTCCCGGATTGGAGGTGTACGGTATTCTCGGGTGGCGTGGGGACGCTTGTTCCGCTTTTGAGTATCGGGGAAAAGGTTGATATATGCAAGCTTAAGTGCTACATATGTCGTGGTGGAAAGAACTCCCAATTTGGGTTAATCGATTTGAAATCATTTGTGCTTTCTGATATGGAGACTTGGTTTCCCCTTACATCGTAGTTTAAATATGAAACTATGAAGAGATGGAATAAGTGATAGAACTTCTACAAGTGTATGCTATAGTGTAAGATCACCTAGAATAGGTGAGAAACTTACTTGAAAATAAAATGTTGAAAGTAAGGATTTACCATTAGTAAGCTTTTTCTCGTAAAAAAAGTCCTTGATTCTTGCTAAAAAGCCTTACCTTGATTCCTATTAGACCAAAGCATTTCCGAAGTCTCCTCCTATTTTCTTTTAGTCGGGTAAGTCTTGTTGAGTACTCCCGCTTTCGTGGTTTGTTGACCCCTGATTGTGTCTCGACTCGTCTTTGTTTAACCAAGGTTATGTCGGTGGGCACGACATGATCCGGTTTATCTTCGATTCTACCTAGCTTCCGCAATTAAGTTAAGTTTACTCAAGTGTAACTTATTCATTATTTGTAAAGTTAATATTATTATTCTCTTTGACTCGATCTATATTTTTATAACAAATGTTGTAATGTTGTAGCTACTCCTTTGTTGATCCCGGTATGAGTGGTGTAATCGGTGTTTCGGATGACACTCGACGTGCTTCTTAAGTTATTGGGTGCATCCGTGACCTTTGCCGTCGAGGTCTTTGAGACAATGACAAAGTGCGTGTGGGCCCAAGAATTAGGAGGTTTACATTACGGTAAAAGCACTCAAAATGGGACTATGAAAAGCAGCAATTAAGGCAGAGTAGCGCTCGCTTTATGAGAGGTTTTTGGGCCTGCAGTCCCAACACCTCTAGAAGTCATCCCTGAAGGATGCAAATGGGTCATCCTCCTAAGGAGGAGTAAGTATGGCACAAAGCGAGGCTAGTGGCATAAGGGTTCACGCTAGAGACCCCGTCATCGTTTATTTATGAACTTTGCTCTCCGATATAAGTGGCAAAGACGTCCGATACTTATATTTATGGCAGCTAATAACTTGAATTTAAGTGAAAAAGGCGGTTGGTAAATATCGTGACCATATTCTTATATGGGTCACTTGATTCTGAGATCCCCACGAGAAGTCCCTCGTGAGGACTAAAGATCCCTGGGCTGAATCAAAGTCGCAACATACATAGCACCCGCCTGCAGCGGTTGTAGTATGGGTTGAGATGATCCGAGAGGATAAGGTTCAACCATTTGAGTAATTGCCTCCTGAAGAGGGATTACACATGACTTGGATAAAGCCAAGTTCTACTCGAGCTAGCAGCTCGAGCACCTCCCCGAAGGAGTGTTTGTATACCGGTCTATAGAGAGGGTACTTAAAAATAAAGGGCAAATGTTACCCTCTAAATTTCCCATGGCGGACCAATCCCTAGAAGTGGATAAGTCCCATCTAGGCCAAGGGTCACGATGAGGAAATATTGGGACCCGAAGTTCCCTACTTGAGCGCCATTGGAGCACCGATGTACCTAGCAAACTGCAAATTAATTGACAAGGTACGGTGGTATCCTAATTAGAAGTTATTGACTTGGCGCTAAGACTATCCTCAGGCCTAAGACCTTGGTCTATGGTTCGTGAAGAACCGGGTCCTAACCATGGTGGATATGTGGGTACTAGCTATATGTCCGACCCGCATAATGCTAGACCCCAAACCGGTTCATGTTTCTCTATGGTGGTGCAACCATTTTATGAAAGTCTTCGCTTCAGGACCTAGGTTGCCATACTATCCGACCACCAAGAGATGATTGCCCTATATAAATGCACACGAGAGTGTGTTTGGCTCAAATGGATAGTTGGCCACATCCAGAAGTCATATGGCTCGAGCTTTGATAGCTCCCCGTCGTTGTCTATAAAGATAACACTACTCGTGTTGCACAAATACATATGGACTGTGTGAAGAGCAATCTTAGAAAATTTGTTGCTCCAAAGTCAGTGATCCTCACATGCTCCTGAAGAGCGAGGAATGAATATCCTGCAGACTCAGTCATGTGAACATCTAGCAGAATCGTTCACAGAATTTCTACCATCCTCTAACATCCACAATGATTGTGGAAAAGGCATGAGATGACTCGGAGAGTTGCGAGGGTTTGGGGAGAAGGCTCCCCGAGTCATAGTCCATAATCGTGATCCAGAAGATCATGATCTGATCCTAAAGATCAGACTGTTGTACTCTTTTTCCTTGGTGAGTTTTTCCCACAGGGTTTTCTCACGTAAGGTTTTTAACGAGGCAACTAGTGCAACACAACTTGCGTGAGTGCAATGTACTCTTTTCTCCTACCCTTTTGTCCCACAGGGTTTTTGGGGGGAGTTTTTGATGAGGCATGCATAAAAGCGCTATTCACTGGAGGGGAGTAGTGATATGTGAATCAATGCCCATAAAAGGATTGAGATGACAAAGGTCCACGTTGGTCCTCGAAGACCGATAGGTCCCTGAAGACCTAATTAAGTTGCATCGGTCGGTCTTGAAGACTTGAACCGAAGATCAAGCGTTGTACTCTTTTTCCCTTCATGAGTTTTTCCCACTGGGTTTTCTCATGCAAGGTTTTTAAAGAGGCAACAAGTGCAACATAATAGAGATGCATGTTATGTACTCTTTTCTCCTACCCTTTTTCCCACTGGGTTTTTGGGTGAAGTTTTTAACGAGGCATACACATCGCATATAATTGGCCAAGGGGGAGTGTTGTAAAACCAAGTCAGTCAATAAAGGGCATGTGAACCCTAACTTGGTCTGGTGGCCAATTAAATGTAGGTGGGGGCTCTATATATATGAGGCTCCTTTCAGCTTGTAACCATCAATCGGTGAATGAAATATCTGAGCTCCCTCTTCCTCTCCAACACTATGTGTCTCTCTCAGTGTCTCCATGTGTGCTTGTGTTCTACATTCTAGTGTGCAAAGAACTCCGATTTCTAACAATGATCTCCTATTGTGAGTTTATGACGCCTTCATGATTTCCTATTGTTCGTCCCAGTTTGAGAGGGCTTTGGCCTTTTGCATCCATGTATGTTGACCCAATTGCATTCATCATCTTCACCTCCGAACCGAATCGATAGGGTGTTTGGTTTATGAGCTTTATCATCCTTGGATGAGAGGTAGTGTATCAAGAGCACTCTTTAAATTTAATAGATTGATTTCATTCTTTGTACTAGTACTAGTACGGTTTATTAGCATGTGAGGAATAAGATGATGATATTCTATTTCATAGACTAAAGGAATAAAAAATAAGTAGATGATGAACTGCCCCATTTCTCGAACAGAACAAAGTTAACCGGTCCTTGAGAATGGGAATATGTATGAGCCTATAGCATGGAATCATTCTTTTCAAATTTGAAGATGTTTTGACTTTTCTAGCAAAATACATAGATAAACATTATATTATATTTAGATACATGTATCTAGGAAAACCAAAATTGTTATAATTTGCAACAATTTAAGTATTGTTCATTTTCTATATTAACATAAGTCAAACTGAGAGGATAGGGATAGAGGAAGAGGGAAAATCGAAATGAAATAAAGAAAGAATAAAAAAAAAAAAAAAAAAAAGTCGAAGATAGAGGAGCCCAGATTCAAAATGAAGAAATGGAAACTCGAAAAGGATCATTCTCGATTCTCAAAGAACGAGGGGCAAGGGGATTGATACCGAGAAAGATTTCTTCTTATTATAAGACGTGATTTGATCCGCATATGTTTGGTAAAAGAACAATCTTCTCCTTTAATGGGTTTATTTGACTTAAAATAGCTAAAAGACCACTATAGTTAACCAGTTATTTTGGTGATAAATGATGTGTACAACATCCTTAAGATTAGCCACTTCAGTCGATCTCTTTTTTTTACGATCACGTCTAAGCACGTATTTCATTAAGCAAGAAGGACAGTTCGGTAATACAAACATGGGGGCCGGTAACCTGAAGTTACCGAAACCCCTGAGGCACACACACACACGATCTAAGAACGATTACATTTCAACGAAATACTCATCCAAAGCAAAGCAAACAAGCTAGAAGCCTAAAGCAACACCATTAATCCCGCCACGTGCCCGTAGCCACTTCAGTCTCGTTGGACATTTTAGGCTTGTATGTGTTCCGTATGGATGAGTACGTCGACCTAAAAGGTTTTATTTTCTGGATACATTTCCATATTTTAGAAATTCTAAGTTATGTTATGGTCGATTGTAATTACAATATTTAGGGTAGTGCTAATATTAATTTGCCTAGAGTCTATTAGTTTAGGCCAAATATACTTTACACTATCTATTCCAAATCATAAGTCATTTTGGTTTCTCGGTGTGTACATATCTAGACATAGTATATAATATGTGTGTAGAAAAAGCATGTACTAAAAAATTGAAAACAATTTATAGTTTGAAACAAATGGAGTATTTCAAAATGGAGAGAGTTAGGGAATGTTTAGATCTCTTGCTAAGCTCATCTCACCGAGCAAGAAACTAGAACAACGAGGGTGTCCTTTATTTACCTATCTCGTTTTTCGTGTGAGCAAGGTTCCTCATTTCCCTTGCCAGCTTGGGAAAGACAGTATGACTCTCTTGCCCTGGCCCCTGGCAAGGTTAATCTTATTATATTACTCCGTAGATGAGATGAGGCAAAACAAAACTAGAAACCAAAACAAAAGAAACCACTAGATATGGAAGAAGAGATAAAGGCATATATACAAATTGTTCAAGGTAGAGCGAGAAGGGTGTGTACTTGTATGAACTACATTTTGAATCCTAAGTTGTTTTGACTTTTCTAGATATATAGCTTTTATTATGTGTAGAAACTACTATACTCCCTCTGTCCCGTAATCTTAGTCGTTTCAGCTTTGTACGGATGGAAGAAAGATTCATTTAACTTGGACCATAAATGCGTCCATGTGCATGCAAGATACTGTTAACCTGGACACTCAGAACTGCCAGAACAACTGAGAAAGAGGGACAGAGGGAGTAATCTTATTGGGTTGTATTATGGGTTTGAAAATTTATAATTTGAGCCTTTTTCTGTTTAAAATTCACATTTAACTCCCTAGGTGTTAAAAACTCATCTTTGACCCTTTTCTCGGTGCCGTGACCTATGGCGTGAGGTAACACGTCTCGGCGCCAAAGGTCGTCAGCTCGGTGCCACCATTTATGGCGTCGACCTTGGCGCTATGGATCTTGGGGTCGAGGTCTAAATCGACATGCATCATGTAAAAGCAGAAGAGGTGTATTGATAGGACAAGGCAACAAGTGTGAGGATCCATCAATTCCAAACGTCACTTTTTCAGTGCCATGCAATGCCATGGCCATGCTCTCTCTCTTGCTTGCAAAGTACTGTACTCTGTATGTTACTAAGGGGGGTGTTAGCCGAACTCTAAGGTAGAGGTGGAGCTAGCCATGCCACCATGTCAACTCCAAACAAAACTAAAGTAGCCTATCTCTGTGTAGTTATTAGGCTAGCAAGACCTACATAGTAAACAATTATGAGCATCTTCAAGAGTTTTGCATTTGGGTTTGACATTTGCAAAATTTGTCAAAAAGTTGAAAAATCACCCTCCAACAGTTTGGCAATTGCATTTGGCAAATTAGTGACCTTTGGCATTTGACGGCAAGTCAGCGGACGAGTCTGGGACTCGCTGCATGCCAACGACCTCTCCTTCCCCCGGCCTCACTTTTTCAATTTGCCAAGCCTAAATTAGCAAACTATTGGAGGAAGATTTTTTAATTTGACATTTGCATTTCACATTTGACAAATAGAGAAATTGCCAAACTTTTTTTTTTTGCCAAAACTTTTGGAGATGCTTAGCCAAAGTCAACGCCAGAAACATAGAACCAAGGTGGGCGCTCGGTTTCACGGTGCCGAGCTATCACTGGTATTCACTACCATGCCATTTATCTAGTCTCCGCCCTTAGCACCATGATCTATGGTGCTGAGATCTATGGTGTTGAGACGTGTTACATCAGCGCCAAAAGGTCTCCACGAGGCTAAATGTTTTTTTTTAAAGTCAAATTGTAGAAAAGAAAAAAAAAAGGGTTTTGTAACAAACGGGCTATTCGTTTTTTCTTTTTGGTTAGTTCGGGGACGAGAAGGATGGGAAGTTACTGGTTTCTTTTCGTTAGAATGGTGGGCCTCACCTGTCATACTCATTTACCCTCTTCCCTCTCCCAAAGGAGATGGAGAACTGCCGGACCAATGGCGGGACCATCCATGGCGGAGACGCCCGCCCGGACACCCCTCCCTGGCCGTGCAGAGGCGTAGCTGCCCTGTCACGCCACCACTCCCTCGCCGGTGCAGAGGCGCAGCTGCTTCGGCCTAGTGATGGGGCTGCCTAGGTGGCAATGGCCTGACGGTGTGACTAGGCCAGGGTACGGCTCGCCGGTGGTACGACTCTCTGGTGGTGCAGCTAGCCTAGGGGCTCATCTCCTGACGGCGCGACCAGGCCGGGGCGAGCTAGATCGATGGCGGGCGCAAAGGCTGGTGTGGGGGTGCTCCCCGTCCCCGAAAAACAAAATCTGGCGCTCCGGTGCTGCAAATTGCGAGTTCCAGGAGGTCAACGCGGGGCCACGATGGCTGGCCGTGGGACGCTTCCGCCGGCTACCAGGAGCGGCGGCAGCAGGCTGATTTCTCAACGCAGGCTGTTTCCACCTACAGTATGGATGCAAGTTGATTTCTTTGATATATTTGCTATCCTTTTACCTCTGAGACAACAATTGAAGCTTTATTTTAGTTTGTCTGAAACTTCCCCAAATTCACTTGAAGGCTTTAAAGTTGCCCTGTGAAATTGTTGGCACTTGCCGGAAACTGTAAAAACTCTCTCTGATGTATGAAAAATTGCGAAACACGCTTGAAATTCAGCATCAGCCTTCAGACTTTGGATTAATTATTAGTTGCTGTTGAACCTTACTTATGTAAATAAATTTAGTAATTTCTTTTTTTAAACCTCAGATATCGAAGTTTTAGTTAGTTTAATTTTTAAAACTAACTGTTAGTTCTCATATTAAGAATGTGTTGCATTTTCTGGCCTACTGTTTTTCAAAGAATGAGAGAACAAGATGTATACTGTTAAATCTGTAATACTACTGCCTTTGTTTGTTCATATAATATTAAGTCTGGTACTCTGGTGTAATGAGTGATGCAGAGTTGTCATTCAGATAATGGGCTATATGTTACACCCCAGGTTTATACTGTGGCAGGCTAGGATTTTCGAGGTTCTTTTGGTCAGCTAGTAGGCATTACAATTCCCTATAAAAATAGATTTCTTCATTTCTTTTCAATAGTATGATTACTTGAGTATCAAAGAATAGTAACATTACATGACCTTGTTATGCAGGCAAGCAACCAGCCATAGCATTCCTATCACTGTGCTGGGCTACACATGGATTACCAAGGGGACAATCTTAGAGATTTCCTTCAAACAAATGGGCGTCAAGTGCTTCAAAGAGTGGAAAACAACTACTGCTTGAGAGATTTCACGGAAGATGAGATACAAACAATAACCAATGGATACAAAACTGTGCTGGGAAGAGGGGCATTTGGTGAGGTCTACAAAGGAACGCTAGATGATAGATCCTCAGTTGCCGTAAAAGAGGTATATACATGGGACCCATAAAGAGGAGTTTGCCAAGGAGGTGATAGTGCACTCTCAAATAAACCACAAGAATGTTGTTAGACTCTTGGGCTGCTGCACAGAAGAAAATGCTCTAATGATTGTCATGAAATTTATCTCTAATGGGAACCTCGACAGTATACTTCATGGCAACAGCACTAACAGTTGGGTTCCCTTCCCTTTGGAAAAAAGAATAGAAATTGCCATTGAGGTTGCTGAAGTATTGGGGTGCATGCATTCCATGTATAGTCCTGTTCTCCATGGTGACATCAAACCTGCTAACATACTGCTAGACGAAAATCTTACACCAAAGATATCAGATTTTGGAATTGCTAGACTCCTTTGTGCTAATGGGCCTCAGAAAACTACCACTATCATAGGTTCCATTGGCTACCTTGATCCATCATACTGCGAGACTGGAATTCTAACCCCAAAGAGCGATGTTTACAGCTTTGGAGTGGTTTTGCTAGAAGTTATCACAGGGAAAAAAGCAGTGGATGGGACCATTAACCTCGCTCAAAGTTTTAATGAGGCTCTTACCAAAGGGGAGGATGTGCAACACATGTTTGATGAGGAAATCAGTGTTGCAGAAAACAAGAAGTTTCTTGGAGACATTGGACAGTTAGCAGCTAAATGCTTGCGAAGGGACATGAAATCACGTCCTGAAATGGTTGAAGTAGCTACTAGTCTAAGGATGATCAAGAAAACTATGCAGAGAGAGCCGGATGTACTGCTAGCAGCATACCAATTTGGTGATCTAAAAATTTTCAGTAAAACTGAAATGAAAGAAATGACAAAAAACTACCACATGGCCTTTAGGATATCGATGCGTGAATGTCTCTACAATGGAGTCCTCGGCATGAATCGTCCAATTATAGGAAGACTACTTAAGACAAGCTCAGAAACTGACAGAGATATATTTATGAACATTATGAGCATATTGAGTCAAAAGAATCACAAAAACGTTGTGAATGTTATTGGCTTCCACTTAGGGAAATCCAGTTTAGAGTGTGTGTATGAGTCTTGCTGTGATCTATCCAAGACAATGTTTGGCTCTATATCATTTTCTAACAGAAACCTTTATGACACTATCTGCTCCATGGAAAAACTTCCGCTTCATCAGCGCTTGTCGATAGCACTCCAGTGTGCAGAGGGCCTGGTTCATATCCATTCATTAGCAGCTGAAAATCCCGATTCATGTGGCACCAACCTCTTAGGAAACTTCTGATCTTCCAATATATTTCTGGACACAAACTTTGTGCCGAAAATCTTCAATGTGAACTTGTCAACATTTTTTGGACTTTCAGTTGTACAGAAAAATACTGTGTTTCCTGTCCATGAAAATGGTGCAGAAAAGTATTATTTAGACCCAACGGATGTTTCTGGTCAACTTTCCAAAAAGTCTGATGTATATAGCTTCGGAGTTGTTCTTTTAGAGCTCATCACTTGGAAGACAGTGAGATACATATACAATGGTAGTGCTCGTGTGCTTACCACAGACTTCATTGATTCTTATAGGAGGGACCGTAAAGCAATTGGAATTTTAGGCAAGGTTTGTGATGAATATGGGGGGTACTTCGTTCATGAGATCATTGCCATTGCCATTGATTGCTTACAACTTGATATCCAAATGAGGCCAGAAATGGATCATATACTTTCGCATCTCCAGATCATTGCTTCTAGAAGCAAACTTGCTGGTGCACAAAACAAAATCTCTTCTCATATTTTTCTCTTCTCATATTTTCTCTTTCAGCCTTAATCTAGTAGATACATATACATAAAAACAAATAGAATCTGCTGTACTTAAGGTTTAGGTATTACCTTTGAGCACAAAAATTTCACCCTTGCCACATGCGCTTTGCTGAATTTTGGTTTGGAATGGTTTACCATATATATAATTCAAAATATATTGTCTGTTGTCTCATAGTGCTCTTCCAGAGAAGAAATCACCTTAGCCTATTGTATTTACTTCATGTTAGATTTTTTTTTCTAATGTACAGTTTGTTTACATTTGGACTTGTCTGTTAGGGGTACTGAATGAAGTAACCAGGAACTTCAGTAGTGATGTTCTTATAGGACGGGGAAAATCCTCTGAATGTTTCCTGGGAGTTCTTAAAGATGAGCAGAGTTTTGCTGTAAAACAGCTTGATACTTCTGGAGAAATTCAAGTAGAGGTCATGCATGTGTGCCTTGCTTTTTAACTTCTACAGTTATTATTCTGCATTTATTGTTGTGTACAGCAAATGATTACCTTATAAATTCTACTTCTGTTTCAGGTTCCAACCATTGCAAGAATGTGTTACCATGACAATGTTGTGCAACTTCTTGGATATTTTTTCTTGAAGGGGAAACACGTGTTCTTGCTTATGAGTACGCCCCAAGGGGTTCCTTGCATGATATTCTTCATGGTATAATGGAGGAACACAAGATTTACTGACATAAGTTCCTAGCGTGATCATCTAGTATTCTCTTGTCAGACATAGGTCAATAGTATGATCGATTTGAAAACTGTTAAACCAGTTGTATATATTGACCGTATTTTTAGTCTGAATAATCTACAAACTATCAAACATGGAAAACCCAGTTGATGCTTTTCATGCTCGCTATGATCTTAGGTAAAAAGGGCATCAAGGGTGCCCAACGAGGACCACCTCTATCATGGTTGCAGCGTGTGAAGATTGCAGTAAGTGCTGCAAAAGGCCTTGAGTTCCTCCATGAGAAGGTTGATCCTCCCATCATCCACAACAACATCAAGTCCAGCAACATACTTCTCTTAGACAATGATATTGCAAAAATAGGTGCTATTGGTGTAGCCTGTAAAAGGGTTCTTGTTCAGCTTGAGGCTTTTTGGGGTTTCAAGCGCTGGGAACATCTAGCACCTGAGTATGTGATGGAATACTTCCACACTTTAAGAACTAAACTAGTGCCTAGGCTGATAAATGATATGCCAGCATTTCTGCTTCTTATGTGGTGTTTCCTTCTTTGAACTTAGGTGCACAGATTATGGAAAGTATAACACAAAGAGCGAAGTCTACAGCTTTGGAATTGTACTGTTGGAGCTTTTAACTGGTCGAGGAATAATTGATGATAGAATGCGATCTGGCCAGAACATAGTTACATGGGTACATATGCCAGCATAAACTCTTCTAGTTTCTTTTTTTGACCAAATACTCTTCTAGTTTCTTATTGGATGCAGAAGCTAATTTGCTTATCCTGAGGTGCAGGCTAAACCAAGGCTTGTTGAAGACAAGGTGGAACAGTGCATAGATCCTAGGCTTGGAGGACGGTACCCACTGAAGGCTGTCAGCAAAGGTAACAACGTTGTTAACCCTGGATGATGCGTGCTTGAGTGAGCTAGTTGAGGTCCATAGAGTGTGACTTGTGACTTACCTTTGAACATAACCATCTTTCTACATGGAAAGGGAAGACATAATCATTTTTTTCTTCTTTCTATGGGAAATTTTGGATCATGTTTGTCACGCATTAAAATAATGTTTAGTGTCAGACAGATAAAACTTCTACCCTCCACTTTGAAGATAAAGGGCATGCTCCACAAATAAATCAAGCTTTGCCCCTCCAGAGATACCGTGCAAACGACAATCAGCAATGGCTTTTTGTGAATCTTAACACAAAACACTAACATAAAGCAAACAGACTTTCTGTTGACTTAAATATTCATATTAATTTGAAAAAGAGTATAAACAGACAATTTAACTAAGGGTATGACTTTCTATGGAGCAGGTACACACCTAATTAAACTGATAAAAATAAGAAAATCATATCTGCCGAATTTGCTACTCTTTAGAATTGCAACTAATATTGGTGTTTTGTCTTAGAATAGAAGAGAACAATATATCCTTCTTTTGAAAGTAGTAGTACTCTAAACAAAAGAACTTTTTATTTTCTTGTGTGTGTGTGTGTGTGTGGGTGTGTAAACCTTGATTTCGTTTGGCAAACAGATGGCTGCTGTTGCTGCCCTGTGCTTAGAGGACGAGCCAGACTTGCGGCCTAGAATGAACATCGTCGTCAGGGAACTGAGCCCGTTACTGAACAGCAAGTGAAGAAGGAACCATCCCAGCATAGGTGAAGCACCTGGAATGTGATTTCCTTGTGTCATTGCGAGTTCAAGATACACAATCACGGGTTTCGTGAAGGTGATTGGTGTGGAACAGAAAGTTCACATTACTGCATTCCCCTAGGCTTGGACTTTGCTTTGTTTCAGTCTGTACATTTGATTTAGACTCGTTGCAGTGGATCGTCCTGATGCATCTTTTTTTTAATCAGTTTTGAAACATGCAATATGCTACTTGTAAGTTACTACATCTGTGTGCAAATGCCGAATCATGTCCACAGCTCAGTAAATGCTGAATCAGTTCTAATTCCAGCATAAAGATCGCATTACAAATTCCAGCAAAAAAGGCCCAAACACACTGTCTCGGGCCAATATACACCGTTGGATAACCTAGCCCAAACAACATATGAGCTCGTTCTCTCTTTCCCTGGGCTGAGGCCTAACATCCGCAAGATTCCAACATATCTCTATCTCCGTCAAGATGTGCAGATATAGCAACATTAATAATATTCCATTTGAGATAGCAACCATTGCATATTCAGAGAGTGTCATATTTCACTACAGAACATTGCCATACGTACTGCCACTACTGAAGATTCCATTTTATCAGGGACATTGCATATTCAGAGAGCAGTACATTGCATCTTACAATATATCTGGGAGCATAACAAAAATAAGCCGCACCCGCTCCCTCGCGTCGTCTCCCCGCGGGAGCGTTTCCCGAAACCCTCCGCCGCCGCCAAGCCCCCTCCCCTCGCCGCCGCCGGGGGGGCTCAAAGGCTTCCCCTTGCACCTAACCGCCCTCGCGGTCCTCTTCTCTCCCCTCCCCTCTTCCTCCTTCTCCCGGCTTGGCGGCCCGGCGGTGGCGGATCCGGCCCCTCCTTGGGACGGATCCGGCCCCAGCGGCGCCGGATCTCGCGGCCGGGGGTGGGGGAGGTGAGGGAGGGGGCTGGCGGTCTGTGCTCCCGCTATCGTGCCTTGCCTCCTCCCATCCCCCCCCTTGCGGTGGCGTTGGGCCGCGGCCGCTGGCGGCGCCCTCCCGCCCGGCGCTTAGGCCTTAGGGTGGAGCTGCGGCGATGACGGAGGCCGACCCTAGGCCACCCGCTGGGTCAACGGTGTCTTATTTGGGGCCTCGTCCAATCGGCGGTACCCTCACGCCAGCCGCTTCCCCTCCACCCGCGGCCATTCCATTGTTCGGCCTTTCGAGGCGGACACCACGAAGACATCCAATGGCGTCATTGGGCGCAAAGAACGTTCGGGGCAGCACGGGTGAAAACCGTGTCCTCGGGCCGAGGGCCTAGGGCGATGATGGTGGCAAGGAAACGTCATCACCTTCTTTAAGGCGTCGTCTCCGCTACTCCTCAAACACTTCTTTGTTGGAGCAAGCCGAAACGAAAGATCCCCTGGGTGCATGTTTCAACAAAGTTGGCGCCCGCGGGTGTCATCTCCTTCTGAAGGCTCCGTTGTTGTGCCCACCAAGCTCCTCCGGCGAGTGAGTCCGCTCTACCCAGCCTTCTCTTGGGCCTTTGTGTTGTTAGGGCGTGGCGGATGGCCGTTTCTCTTCTTGTTTGTCGTGTTCGTTCTAACCCTTTGTCTTTGTGGTTTGTGTCGTGTTGTGTTTGTTGTACTTGCCACCTTCTCTTAATGAAAATGACACGTGAAGTTGTGTTTGAAAAAAGAAAGCATAACATACAAGGTTGATTGAAGGAGCAACACGGTGCAGCTCCTATATATTCTCGAATATATATGTCAACTGTTGGGAATATGCCCTAGAGCTAATCATAGAGATGATTTGTATTCCTTCATTGTATCCATGATATATTATGTGTTCATGAATATCCATTAAAGACAACTTGTATTGATCGGCAATTATGTGAATTGTTTGTGAAACTCTTTTACTTGTTTGGTTATTCAATAATTGTCCTCGATCGGAGTTCATGTGAGAACACACATGAATATTAGATCGACACACGTATTAGTTGATGACTATGTTTCACAAGTCATAGACATGGAGATGTCAAACTAATAGTGTGGGCACATATATGACATAAATGGATTGACCCGACATGAGATGTTATTATTATCTCTTTATACATCATGTACGTTATGTCCTTAGACCACGAGATTGTCGTATGTATTCAAGATGTGAAACGACCTACTTAGGGACTATCAAACGTTACTCCGTAATTAGGTAGCTATAAAGGTGGTCTTCGGGTTTGTCGGGAAACATCTTTGTGAGACATAGTCAATCAAGATGGAATTGCCCCTCTCCATGAGAGAGAGATATAAGCTGGACCACTCGATTGATTGGATCAAGAAATGCATGGCCGTGCTTGGGTTAAGTGTTAACCCACGAGGTGGACCAAATATCGTGTGGCAAGGGAATGACGAGTATATGGTTTGTGGTGGTTAAGATGCGATATGATCATTGCGTACACATGGGAGTTGGCACGTCTTGCTAGAGGCATCTTTGTCAACTATTGGCCGAGTAGGTGTACTCGGGGCCATGTCTATGTGTGCGTGAGCCCATAGGGTCGCACGCTTTAAGGGGAAGAAGGCCTAATTCGGATTTGATCCAATTAGACGAGGCTTAGGGTTACTAATGGGCCTCGGCTCGGGAGCCCATTAGCGGCGCCTATATATATGAGAGGTGGGCGCGGGGCGTGACCTAATCCAAGCCACGCCACTTTGGCGGCCGCCGCGCCCACGCCCTCGCCTCTTGCATCTCGCGGACCTAGCAGTCCGGAGGCGCATCGCTTCCTCCCCGTGACGTGTGGGATACCTCGGAGGTGCTGCATCGGAGCACAAGGACGAGCCGCCACGAGGAGGGCCGGGCGTGACGGACGATCACGCAGCGCGACGCTCGCTGCGACAGCGTACATCTCGGTCGGTCGACGCTTCCGCTGCACTCTGCATCTAGTGGTAATCCGTGATCTATAACTAGCGGTAGATCCTTGGTTTATGGGTAGAAAATTTTCGTTTGCGGCTGGCGTGGCGATCCCATATTCCGCCGGTGGTATCGAGCCGTAGGCTGCGTCGTTATAGATTCGGATGTGTGCATATAGTGATATCGCGGCGGTTGTAGATGAGTCTCACGATCTCGGTTCGTGATCTTGCGCATTGGTCTTGTTCGATCTACTCCTACGGTCGGAATTCCGCCATCGGAGTTAAGTGATACATGTAAACCCGGTCAAGGCGAGTTTGAGATCAATAAGATTGATCGAATCGAACCTAGGTCATGGCCTGGTCGGGCGCATGTGATGCGAAGTTGCGGTGGTGGTAGATTTGATCTAACACCGATCGTCGCCCGAAGTTTGACCGACCATAACTTTTGATCCGTAGCTTCGGATTGAGGCGAACTCTAAACGAAAAATCGTTGAGAACGAAAAAGTTACATCCAATGGCCACACACTTCGTCTGTTTCGACGAAATTAGAATTGCGAAAATCAGCTTACAAAATAATGTTTTCGGCCCGTCAAATTTTAGACGTCGGAATCGGTTAATGCTGTTTTTGCAGATTTATGTGACTGGTATGGCCTTTATGTGTATGAGATGCATGTATGTAATTAATTCATGACTTGCATGTCGTGAGGATGACAATATGGCTGGAGCCACTGATATATTGTCCATTTAATGTAATGGCCTGCGTGCCAAATTGTGATGATCGCGCAAATGTAATTGTTATTTATTTCTGCGCTAGTATAGACTAGTCTTGGCGATTCATCCTTTGGAGGATGGCATACATGGATCATGGAGATGGAGATCATCATGATGAAGCAGTTCATTGGAGATGGAGATCCCCAAAGTGATAAAAAAGGCCATACCAAGTCACAACTGTTTAATGTCGTTCTTATCGTGTTCTACTTTCACGCGCGCGACTATGTTTTTGTCTACATACGATAGTGAAGTAGAACGATCCCTCGGCAATGTTTAAGTTTCGATGCTCCCCCAAACCTTGCACTGTCACAAGCCTTGTACAATCGGTGGTGGGTCTATAAAATTAGGGTGCCACCGGTTTTCCTTGACTAGACAGGTTCGTATCGGATACTTACTGCGGAAGGTTTGGTTACTTGAACAAGATCATCCTAACGGTTAGGGATCTTGGAGCATGGCAGGTTGGCGTGAGCATAGAGATGCTGCCCAACAACAAGAGTCATATGTGATATGATTAGCAAAGAGTTGCTTACCGATCTACCATGTCTTCTAGCGGTGATGCTAAAGCTCACTAGTTGACTTGTTGGTTGTGGGTCTTGAATCACTAAGTTTCAATTGAGGGATATTGATTTTAGTGGGAGTACATTCAATTAATTGTTAATATGTTTTTACTCTATCTTGGATACATTGTCATAGTATTTTTGCATTATTTACATTTGTAGATAAATGGCGCCTAGCAATCAACCATTTACTTTGCGTTCGAGTTCTTGAGAAAGATAAGTTGAATGGAACAAATTATGCGGATTGGATCCGCAACTCCGAGAATTGTTCTCGGCTGAGAAAAAGGAAGATGTTCTAGACAACCCCTTACCGAGAAGAGCCTGGCGATAATGCACACCGCTTGTAGCGTCCGCCTCCTCGAGGCCGGGCCCGCTTACATCGACGACTCTCTAAGGATCAAGACTGCCCTCACAGACCAACACCGGTCTTTTTCTGCGCACTTTGTCCTCACTCATGCGCACCGGGAAGGACTTCCCGGTCGGTCACCCATCGCCTCCGGGCCGCTGCACGCTTAACTTTAGAGTTTTTATGAGATGGGCTTCCGGGAAAGAAGTTGCAACTTGTTGGTATGAGTATTCTATCAACCTTATTAAGCCAGCCGGGGGGTGTCACATACTCACCCTTAGGAGACCAGACGTCCTCGTCGGTCAACCCGAACCAAGACCGTCCCCTCTTGGCCACGTCCGTGTGTTGATTGCCGGCGCATGTGCCATGTTGGATCACACACCACCCATGCGCACCATGCTGCGCAAGAATCGACACACGCGCGTCCCGTGAAACCGCAAGCAGGTCGGCTCCGATACCATTTGTAACGCCCCGCCTCCTCGAGGCGGGCCCGCACATCGGACAGCTCTCTCTGGGATCAAGGCGCCTCACGGACCAACACCGGTCTTTTCTGCGCACTTTGTCCTCACTCATGCGCACCGGGAAGGACTTCCCCGGTCGGTCACCCATCGCTCCGGGCCAAGCACGCTTAACTTTGGAGTTTTTATGAGATGGGCTTAGGAAAAGAAGTTGCAACTTGTTGGTATGAGTATTCTATCAACCTTATTAAGCCCCGAGCCGGGGTGTCTTCTTCTGAGAGAAAACGCTTACAAGAAAGCATGTGATGCCGATCTTGAAGTGAGTTGCCTTATGCTTGCTAGTATGAAACCCGATCTGCAGATGCGATTCGATAACAATCATGCAGCGTATGATATGATCGTGGCGCTTGAGGATATGTTCCAAACTCAAGCTAGAACCGAAAGGTTCAATGTCTCAAAGGCTCTTGTTGAAAGCAAGCTAGCGAAGGCGCGTAGGTTGGACCACATGTAATCAAAATGGTTGGTTACACTCGGAGATTGGAGAAGCTAGGCTTCCCAATAGGCCAAGAGTTGGCTCTCGATTTCATTCTTGCATCTCTGCCGCCTAGCTATGGGAACTTCATCTCGAACTACCATATGCATGGGGCGGAGAAAGGCTTGACTGAAGTTGTGTGGTATGCTTAAGAGCCAGAGGCCGACATCAAGAAAGGTGCCGGCAAGATAGCCATGTGATGGCGGTCCAAAACAAGCCTAATTTTAAGAAAAGGGGCAATCCTTATTGGAAGAAAAAGAAGGAAAAGGCTAAAGGTGAGACCTCTAAGCCAAATCCATCCGAGCCCAATTTGGACCAAGCTGCCGATCTCGAGTGCTTTCATTGTAAGAAAAAGGGTCTTTGGAAAAGAAAGCGCAAGGAGTACTTAGCATCCAAGAAGGATAGCGGTGGTAAAGGTACTCCCATTTGCTTGTACACTTGTTGTTTATGTTACAGACATATTCCTCGCTGATTCTTATATTAATTCTTGGGTATTTGATACCGGATCGGTTGCTCATATTTGCAATACGATGCAGGGAATGATAAGAAGTAGAAGCGTTGGAAAGGGTGAAGTTGACTTCGCGTGGGCAATAATGCAAGAGTTCTTTGCTCTGGCGTCGGGACGATGCAACTCCACCTCCCGTCGGGATTCATTTTAGAATTGAATAATTATTATTTTGTTCCTAGTTTAAGTCGAAACATTGTGTCACCTTCATGTTTGATGAAGGATGGTTATTCTTTTAAGAGTGAAAACAATGGTTGTGTAATCTCTAAAGATGGCATGTTTGTGGCTTCTGCATCCATTGTGAATGGGTTATTTATTTTAAATCTTGATGAGTCACCTGTTTGTAATATAACTGCTAAAAGGCCTCGACTTAATGAGTTAAGTCCTACCTATATGTGGCATTGTCGTTTGGGTCATATAAGTGAAAATCGCATGAAGAGGCTTCATTCTGATGGGCTTCTAACCGTTTGATTTTGAATCATACGAGACATGTGAGGCTTGCCTTCTAGGCAAAATGACCAAGACGCCTTTCACAGGGTTTTCCGAGAGGGCAGCGAGACTTGTTGGAACTTGTACATACCGATGTATGCGGACCGGTGAGTACGACAGCCTAGAGGCGGATTCAATACTTCATTACTTTCACCGATGATTTTAGTAGATATGACTATGTCTACCTAATGAAGCATAAGTCCGAGACTTTTGAAAAGTTCAAAGAGTTTCAGAATGAAGTAGAGAATCAACGTGGCAAGAAAATCAAGGCCTTGCGATCTGATCGTGGAGGCGAATATTTGAGTCACGAGTTTAGCAATCATCTAAAGAGTTGCGGAATTGTTCCACAGCTTACGCCGCCTGGAACACCTCAAAGAAACGGTGTGTCCGGCGGCGTAATCGGACTTTGTTGGACATGGTTCGGTCTATGATGAGCCGTCGGACCTACCTTTATCGTTTTTGGGGATATGCTCTAGAAACGGCCGCTTTCACATTAAATAGGGTACCATCTAAGTCAGTAGTTAAGACACCACATGAGATGTGGACTGGTAAGAGTCCCGGTTGTCTTTTCTAAAGATTTGGGGTTGTGAAGTTTATGTCAAAGCGACTTCAATCGGATAAACTAACACCCAAGTCGGACAAGTGTTTTTTTTAGGTGGGATACCCAAAGGAAACTTTGGGGTATTACTTTTACAACCGATCAAAGGGCAAAGTGTTTGTTGCTCGAAAGCGGTGTTTTCTTAGAGAAAGAGTTTCTCAAAAGAGACAAGAGTGGACAAAGGGTGTATCTTGAAGAAGTTCAGGATGAGCCAATAGGTCAAGACTCTCACGAGTGATGCTAGTGTAGCGAGAACAAGTTGAGATACACTGTGGCAAAGGTAACACCGCCACTACCACGAAGATCGGCTAGACTCCGTGAGTTGCATGGGGATGTGTTATTGTTAGGCGATGGCGAACCTATGACATATGCGGAAGCTATGATGGACCAGATTCGAGAAATGGCAAAGTGCCATGAGATCCGAGATAGATTCCATGGGAGCCAATCAAGTTTGGAACTTGGTTGACCCGCCTGATGGGGTTAGACCCATTGAGTGCAAATGGATCTATAAAAAGAAAGAGATATGGGACGGAAATGTTCACGTCTATAAAGCACCGACTTGTCGCCAAGGGTTTTCGGCAAGTTCAAGGAGTTGACTACGACGAGACCTTCTCGCCGAGAGCGATGCTTAAATCTATCCGGATCATTCTAGCAATCATTTGCTTATTTTGATTACGAGATATGGCGGATGGATGTTAAAACAGCCTTTCTAAATGGAAATTTGGATGAGGGCGTGTATATGATACAGCCCGAAGGTTTTGTTGATCCTAAGAATCTTTGGAAAAATATGCAAGCTTAAGAAATCCATTTATGGGTTAAAGCAAGCATCTCGGAGTTGGAACATTCGTTTTTTGATGAAGAGGTCAAAGCTCTTGGCTTTCGTCGGAATGAAGAAGAACCTTGTGTATACAAGAAGGAAAGTGGGATTATTTGTTGTGTTTCTAATCTTGTATGTGGATGACATCTTTGTTGATTGGAAATGACATTCCAATGTTGCAATCCGTGAAGACTCCAGTGAATAATATATTTTCTATGAAGGATTTGGGAGAAGCATCATATATTTTGGGCATAAAGATCTATAGAGATAGATCAAAGAGGCTAATAGGATTATGCCAAGACACGTACATTGACAAGGTGTTGAAACGGTTCAACATGGAGCAGTCAAGAAAGGGTTCTGCCTATGTCACATGGTATGCGTTTTAGCAAGAAGCGGCGTCCTTCCGGCTGGCGATGGCGAGAGCGCATGAGTAAGGTTCCATACGCCTCGGCAGGTTGGTTCCATCATGTATGCCATGATATGTACACGCCCGGATGTCTCATATGCTCTAAGTGTTGCGGCGGTACCAAGGCGATCCGGTGAGAGTCCTTTGGACACTTGTTAAAAATATTCTTAAGTACTTGAGAAGGACTAAAGATATGTTCTAATCTATGGAGGTGAGGAGGAGCTCGTTGTAAATTGTTACACCGATGCTAGCTTCCAAGCCCGACACGAGATGATTCACAATCTCAATCGGGATATTTGTTCACAATAAATGGTGGTCTTTGTTAGTTGGAAAAGTTCCAAGCGGGGAGGCGGTGACCGATTCTACGGCGGAAGCCGAGTACATTGCGCTTACGAAGCTGCCAAAGGAAGGTGTTTGGATGAGGAAGTTCCTCATTGAACTTGGTGTGTTTCCAAATGCAAGCGGCCCATTGAACCTTCATTGTGACAATAGTGGCGCGATTACATTGCAGGCTAAGGAGCCGAGGGATCACCATAAGAACAAACACGTCTTTGCGGAAATTTCACCTCATTCGAGAGTTCATCAAACGTGGTGAAATCAAGATATGCAAGATACATACGGATTTGAATGTTGCGAGATCCTTTGACAAAGGCTCTTCCACAGCCCTAAGCATGAAGCGCACATGAGAGATATGGGTATTAGATATCTTAAAGATTAACTCTAGTGCAAGTGGGAGATTGTTGGGAATATGCCCTAGAGCTAATCATAGAGATGATTTGTATTCCTTCATTGTATCCATGATATATTATGTGTTCATGAATATCCATTAAAGACAACTTGTATTGATCGGCAATTATGTGAATTGTTTGTGAAACTCTTTTACTTGTTTGGTTATTCAATAATTGTCACGATCGGAGTTCATGTGAGAACACACATGAATATTAGATCAGCACACGTATTAGTTGATGACTATGTTTCACAAGTCATAGACATGGAGATGTCAAACTAATAGTGTGGGCACATGTATGACATGGGGCTGGATTGACCCGACATGAGATGTTATTATTATCTCTTTATACATCATGTGCGTTATGTCCTTAGACACGAGATTGTCGTATGTATTCAAGATGTGAAGCGACCTACTTAGGGACTATCAAAGCGTTACTCCGTAATTGGGTAGCTATAAAGGTGGTCTTCGGGTTTGCGGGGAAACATCTTTGTGAGACATAGTCAATCAAGATGGAATTGCCCCTCTCCATGAGAGAGAGATATAAGCTGGACCACTTTCGATTGATTGGATCAAGAAATGCATGGCCGTGCTTGGGTTAAGTGTTAACCCACGAGGTGGACCAAATATCGTGTGGCAAGGGAATGACGAGTATATGGTTTGTGGTGGTTCGTCACGATATGATCATTGCGTACACATGGGAGTTGGCACGTCTTGCTAGAGGTCGCTGTCAACTATTGGCGAGTAGGTGTACTCGGGCCATGTCTATGTGTGCGTGAGCCCATAGGGTCGCACGCGGCAAGGGGAAGAAGGCCTAATTCGGATTTGATCCAATTAGACGAGGCTTAGGGTTACTAATGGGCCTCCAGCTCGGGAGCCTGTTAGCGACGCCTATATATATGAGAGGTGGGGCGCGGGGCTGTGACCTAATCAAGCCACGCGCCACTTTGGCGGCCGCCGCCGCCCACGCCCTCGCCTCTTGCATCTCGCGGACCTAGCAGTCGGGAGGCGCATCGCTTCCTCCCGTGCGTGTGGGATACCTCGGAGGTGCTGCATCCGGGAGCACAGGGCGAACCGCCGCGAGGAGGGGCGGGCGTGACGGACGATCACGCGCAACTGCGCGGCACTGCTGCGACAGCGTGCATCTACGTCGAGGGTCGACGCTTCCGCTGCACCTGCGCGTCTAGTGGTAATCCCGTGATCTATAACTAGCGGTAGATCCTTGGTTTATGGGTAGAAAATTTTTCGTTTTACGGCTGGCGTAGCGATCCCATATTCCTTCATCAACAGGACATTCAGAAACAAGCTGTAGTCAGTTGTTACCTTCACTCATCAAGAAGACCGACTGCGCTGGCCCTCATCCACGTCCTGTCGTGTGGTGGAGCGGGCGGCAGAAATCATGCCAGCTTAAATAGGAGAAAACCAGAGCCACATCTTCTTCATTCGCCTCTTCCTCCGTGGACTTACAGTCGTACAAAACTACCATCGGCCGGCCGAAGACTGATCGATCTGTATGTGCGCGTACGCGGAAGAAGCTCGATCGACTCAATCAGAGAGAGCCTAACGCTGTGGTGCCCTACTGCTACGACAGGTAGGCGCCCTACTGCTAGCTCTTGCGTTCATGCTGTAGTAGTATCAGTAGTCCTCCATGGTGTGGTCAGTCGACAGTCATCATCGTCTCTCTCTCTCTCTCTCTAGATCTCTCCCCTTGTGTGTTTGTTTCTGTTTCAGCTCCTAATGTACTCCCTCCGTCCCAAAATAAATGACGTTTTAATTTCCCGAGAAACATATGCCGGCAATTATATATTAAAATAGGATTAATATTTATATTACATAATTAGTATCATTGGAAAGATCTTTTGATCTAGTTTTTTTAACAAATTTATTTGGAGATTTAAATTTTCTACGTATTTTCTACAAATCGAGTCAAACTTGTGCACGAAAACCCAAAACGTCGTTTATTTTTGGGACGGAGGAGTAGTTTATGGCTTTTTCATTTCATTGAGAGGGTTTTGGCCTTGCACCCAATGATCTTCTTCATCCTGTGAATTCAGTTGACCGGGGACGATGCATGTATGGTATACATATATGGGCGCAATTTCACAGAATAGAAGAGATTTGCTATATGACGCGCGTGTGTTTCTTTCTCTTTTGTCACACGCGTGTTTGTGTCATCCGTTTGTGATCGCACGGCGCAGCGATGGATTCCACCGTTGTTTCTCTGTCATGCGGTCCCACAACACCTGCTACAGTTTCATTTTGGAAATCGCGCCTTGTCCACTTCCGCTTCACTTTCGCCCTTCTCTCCATCTCCCGGGCTCGGGCGATTCGAGGCGAAGGAGGCGACGGGTCAGCCTCTCCTCCGGTCGCCCGTCGAGCACGTCGGCGGCAGCGCCAGCCTCTCCTCGGTGCGCCGTCGAGCACGTCGGCGGCAGCGGCGGCGCCCGCCGGCAGCCGTGCCTTTCCCCATCTGTCTGTCCGCACTCGTGACCGCGCATACAAGTGAGTGACCACCTCCTCATCCCCCACCTCCTCACCCCCTAATCTCTGTGCTGCTCGCCACCAGGCGCCTCTCTGGCCTCGGTCCCGGCCTCCAGCGTTGGTTACCTCGGTCCCGGCCTCGGGATTTTGCTTGTGTGTCTAAATTATGTCGCAGATTGGGTGGGGATTTGTCTTGTGAAATGGGGGATTCGCTCGAATGGGGGCAATGGTGAGTGGTGCGGCGATAGCAGGTAGGGGCGAGAGCGCGGTGATCTGTTTCCTCGGAGATTTGCTCTCCTTCTCTGTCCGGTCGTGGTGAATCGAGGCGACCTCGTCGCTCTGACCTGGCCCGTCTCTGTGCGTCGCCTCTCTCTCGACGTTTCGCTTGCTCGGTCCTCGTCTGCGTTTTCCTACAGCTCTGGAGGTACATGCATTTGCTGCATTTCTCCCTTGATACGAAGTTGCCTCATCTATTGTCTTATTAATGGAGATTTGGTTGGGGGATTTTGGGATGTAGCCGGTTGTTTTGCCTTGGATATGGGGTATTTTTGGTTGTGGCTATGGATTTTGATTCAGCAGAGTACGTGAGGTCACCTGTGCTGGAGCCGAATACGAGGGGAACATCAACATGTTCTAGTCCTATGTCCGCAAGTGGATCGTGCCCTGGGTCGTCTTCACCTCCTCTGTCAGCACTCAGTGATCTGTCAGCACTCAGTGATCTGCTTCGTTGACCTCCCTCTAATATATCCGAACCCTCTGTGGGTATTTTTGGTTGGGGTTATATATTATGGAAATTGTTCCTTAACATTCAGACCAACTTCCAATAATTGTGTCATTGTGCTTTAGTTGTGAGTGATCTGTCTTTGTTATTGCACCAACTTCACATGTCTGGCTATCTCTTATAAGCTTCAAGGGTAATTATCAGTATCATATGGTGTAGTTGTTTTCTCTATGTTTGTTTGGTAATTAGTTTCCCTTAGTTTGCATTTATAGGTATTTGAGTAAATAAGTGACAATCAGTGGGGATGGACTGTGATTTAGCCATGTAGGATGAACTGTTATTTATTCTATTCCTTTATGTAGAAGTACCACCAAGTTAGGATGGGAGTGTGATAGCTAGATCTTTTTCTTACTATGTTGTGTCTTTGTAAATGGGGTGTAAATTTTCTAGTTGTAACTGCTGATTAATGTCGTATATCTCATTAGTTTGAGTTGTGCAATTTCAGTAAAATGCATTAGGATTGATGTATGTGGTGTTTCAGTCTTAGAGTACAGGAGGAGGTGAGAGCTGTAGATGAAATCTCTATATGTGGTTTACTAGTTTGTAATCGTCCTTTGTCCAATTTCCCTCGTTGTCCGAATTTCGAAATGAAATTTCTGAGGACATTAGTAGCCGATCGGTTCAAGGAGTGGAGTGTTGTTACCTTTCTTACGCTTACATCTTGAGGTAATGTCCAAAGCTGCTATATTTCCTCTGTGCTCCTTTGCAGCGTATGATCTCTTACTCGGGGAATGCCTTTAGTCTTTTGGCATTGTAACCATCTTTGTCCTACAAAACCGATATCGGGCGTGTCGTTCACCCGTATGTTTTGTTTCCACTCATGAGATTCGGTGCTAGTAGCGATAGGAGTACTCGTGTGTTAGCATCGTTGTATGGTTTACTTTTTGTTACGTGTATGTGCGTGGTGGGCGGCGGTGGCGGCACCTTTGTTGTATTCGAACTTTGCCGCCGCCCGATGGCACGGCGGTCCAAGGCCAACCGAACCCATTTGTATGTCGGCTTTTTGCTTCCTTTGTGTTGCTCATTTGGGCCCAATGGCCGATGGCACCGCTAGTGTTTTCAACGGCTCCTGCATAGTTTTCAATCGTGTGAATACAGTGTTTTCAATCAGTATTTGGTGTGTATGCCAAACTCGCAGAGTTTAGTGTGTGTCGTAAGCTTGCTTGTGGTAGTAGTCCATCTTCAGAATCTATCTGCGTTTGATATGGAACAGCATAGCAGCCTGACCCAAAAGACACGAGCCATCAGTTATAGTTGTAGTTGTTTGTGGTGTCGTGACCTGAGTACTTTCATCATCAACTACTATATTAAGCTTTGTTTGGTTTATCTAGGGATGCCTATCTTGCTTGTCTCTTGACTATGACCGAGGTCCGTTTTTTTTGTTAGCAGTCAATGCAAGCTTACGACAAAGTATGTGCTTAAATGGGAGATTCTATTTCAGTTTTGTTGTGATTTGTCTCTCAACTCTGCTAAATTGGGTATAATCTGTCATTATTTGGCCATTATATTCTTCATCTGAGAATATTAGCCGCAATATTCGTCGAATATGTGCAAAGCAAATAGTGTTGTGTTTGGCGTTTTTTGTCGGTCATTGATTTGCCTTATACCTTATACCTTATACATGCATGCATAAGGTGTTCGATCGATTGAGACGTGCCTTAACGATTGGTATAGGTGTATTCGGGATTTGTATGCCTATTTTGCCTTTTAATTTGTTTGAAACCAGCAAAGGTGATTGTGAGTTCCTCAAAACTCTTTTAAAACTGAAAACTCTGGCTTTGTTTGAGAATGGTCCTGTGCATGAATGTTAGTTGATTGGGTGGAGGGGCCGCTAGAAAGAGGTATTCGTGCTTTGATTGGATGTTAGTTTGCTCCATAAAAACAATATGGGCTCCGAGGTTGCTTTGATTGGATGTTAATATTGACTTGTGACTAGAAGCATGTACTTCTTGCTACCCAAAATCTTTCCAATTCTTTTTACGCAGTTATTTCTTGCACTACTATGTCACATAGTTGTTGATGTGGTCATCTTGATTGTGACTCGAGGTGTCATTGCATGGTTTTTGCAAACTGCAAATACTAAAGTAGTGGACAATGCTATAGTAGAGCACGGTGGTGAACTGTTATTGACTAATTTTAAATCAAGTTACGCCTCTATTGATCTATTTCACGGCAATGCGTCAAGTGGCCACATCTTGTTTGTTCTTTTGACATTTGTTCTGCTTTGTTAGTTACGTAGTATAAACTTGAACACGAAGGTACTTACATTTGGTATTAATTACTTTGGTCACATGAACTTGCCGCCTCGAATGGTTGACTAGATATCTTTCCGTTGGTTGCTTGCTTACGTCTATCTTTGCATTAAGAACATTCTAGCTTTTACGTAAGTCGTTTCTTTTTGCTTTCGGAGGCTTTCTTTGTACCCAAATGTTGCCTTGTTAGTTCGGTTCAGTGCGTGCTAGTTTCTTGTGTTTGCACACATGGATGTGTATATAAGATTCTTGCTATTGTAGTTATATAGTTGTGAGATAAGATTATTTGGTCGATATATCTTTTGTTGTTATTCCTCATTTACGTAGGCATGGATAGCGATGAGCAAGCTTCGGATGAGTCTCGAATGGTGATAGTGATGATGAGTACTACGATCCTATCAGCTCGAAGATGAGGATCACATTGCACCTACCAATGATGGCCTTGAAATCCTTCCCGATTTTTCTTTGAAATGGTGAATACTTTCCAACATATGAAAGAAGCAATCACAGGAGTATGTTCTACATCATCTTGTTTTGTCATTCACCTTTTTTTTAGTAATTTGTCCTTGTGAATTGTAGCTGACATCTGTCCTTGGTGCCTTTCTTTACTCTCAGTTCTCTAAGATTGCTCAAAGTATGGCTGATCCAGGGCGTTCTGGTGCCCGGACACGTTCTGAAACGGTACATGTACTAGCTAGCTGTTTGTCTTTTTTGATTTTTTTCTCATTTTGTATTGATTGTAGTATCCTAACTATATGTTTTTTCCCCTCTTTCCATTCATTTACAGAGTAGGCGAGCAGCTAGAGGTCGAGGAAGAGGGAGGTCAAGTCTTTGGGTGGTACGGTATTTGCCGTGAGAGTCCCAAGAAATTTGGAAGTAGGTTCAACCGCGGTACTTTGGATGAACAATCATTGCAAACTTGGATGAACGGAAGAAGAAGATCATTCTTGATCGAGGATTTGGAGTCTTGCTTCACTACGATGGGTGTTACGCTCCTAGAGGATTCGTGCGGTGGATAGCGGATCGGTGGAGGCGCCTCTGGTGACATTCTTGTTGGAGATCGGGGTGATCCCATTTGACCCAACATTTGTGCACCTCTACTTGGGGATTCCCATCGGTGGTAAGGATATCAAGAAGGAGCATCTTGATTCGACCAAGAAGGAGTTCATTAAAAAGTGAAGCTTACCTCTCTCCGTTCCATCAAGTACTTTGGGGAGGAGTTGTTAAAAGAGACACTAGATGATGATGATATCTTCAGATACTTCATGGTGGTTGCCTTGTCCACCTTCTTGTGTTCGAACTCAAATACTTTGCCCACCCTCGATTACCTAGGACCGTTGATAGATGTGAGTACGGTGAAAGAGTGGGATTGGTCCAAGCTTGTGTACGACTGGATGCTTGCTTCGATAAAGAACTATAAGAAGAAAGGTCGTGGTGTGATCGGTGGCTGCAGATATTTCCTAGCTGTAAGTGCTCTTCTGTCGTTTTGTTTTGTTACCATCATCCATTGCTTCCTGTCCTTTCATGCAATAGTCATCCCGTTTGTTTTCGATATGTGCAGGGTTACTACCTTGACTTCTTGCGGTATGGACCACATAATGAGCCGTCCAGAGAGCTGCCCAGGATCCACTGCTGGAAGGGCACAATGATTAAGAAGTATGCCGAGTATGATCATGTGTTTGGCAACACTTATGGAAAGAGACCGGTGAGTTTGCGCTTATATGATTCCTCTATTCATGAGTTGTTTGCCCTTCTATGTATGGTGATGTTTACACTTCAAGTGCTGTAAATATGTGTTACAAGAAACATACCTGTTTTTTGTGTAGGTGAAACCCTTTGCAGCCACATTGTATGCAAAAATGTATGAAGTTGAAGAGGCTTGCCAGGAGTTTAGTTATAATATGGACAAATATTTCGACTTCATCAGGCCTGAGGTATGTGTGTTGTCTTGTATGTTTTTTGAGCATCTTTGTTTCATGAGAGTTATATATGATTCTTATCTTTTAATATTGACCTACATTACAGGACAAAGTGTGTTTGCAGAAGGTTTTCAAACAGCATCACATTACACATGGCTTGAAAAGTCCTGGTTTACTTGTTGCCAAGATGTTCAAATATATGCAAGAATCTTCTATGGCACGTGCTCCCTCACGTTCAAATGCTCACTCCGAGACTGCTGCTGGCCTGAGCACTGCTGCAGGTCATGGTGATGCTGTTGATGAAGATGGTAATGTGCTTGCTGAAGAATTTGAAGCCCCTATGCCTTCTCCAGTTCATGGCAATGAAGATGTAACAAAATCTGGTTCTCATGCCGCAATCGATGCTAGTGGTGCTGCTGATGGTGTTGCTGGTACAAATACTGCAGCTGTTGAAGAGGTCAATCATGATATTGTTGGTTCTGTTTGTGTAGCTTCTACTTGTTGTACTGTTGTGAAAGATGTCAATACTAGTAGTGCTCCTGCTGTTGGTTTTTCAAATGTTCTTTGGTCCGCTCGCTCTACAAGCAAAGAAGCCGATGGTGCTCTTGGTGTTTCAAATGATTCTCGTCTTTGCTCCCTCTACAAGGAAAGAAGCCGATGGTGCTCTTGTTGTTTCAAATCTTGTTGCTGCCGCTTTGCCTCTACAAGCAAAGATGTTGATGGGGCTCTTGGTGTTTCAAATGTTGCTGGTGCTGCTCCCTGTACAAGCAAAGAAGATGGTGCAAGCAAAGAAGATGGTGTGGTTGTTAATCGTGCAGAAATAGATTCCTCTGGCTCGGAGTTATATGATTCAGATTACTTCAATGCTGGTAGAGATAAATCTATTGGTTCTGTTCACAGCGATATCTTGCCTCAGAATAACCCTAGTAAGAATGCTACTGAATTTTCCTTGTTTATTTTGGTTTCCCAAATTAGTTATTGTTACCTAGTATTCTAGTGTGTATTTGTTATTGTTGAATCATAGTGGAATAGTCCAATGCATATGCACCATTCCAAGTGTATTACTTTAGTACACTACAAGTTTGTCATAATTATTGCCCTTTCATGGGTTGCTAAGTACTGAAGTATCCATCTTGCCTGTTAGTTGGTTTCAAATTGATGCTATGTTTTCTTTTCTACCACAGACAACTTATTTTTGTTTTTGTTCCTCGCGGGGAGAAGTTTGTGGTGTGCAAAATCCTATGATGCCTTCTATTGCGATTGCGACCAAAAAAGAAAGTCATTTGGATGGACTTGGTGAAAGAGTCTTAACTCCTATTGTTGGTGATCAGATACAAGAACAATTGCATGTAGATGCATCTCCTGCTGTGGCTCCAAATGGTTGGTCTTTAGGTTTTTTTGCATTATGCTTACTAGTAAATTACACTTCTCAATGATTGCAATTTTGTTGGTTCTATTGTGCAATATCTTGTATGTATCTCTGTCCTCTTGGTTACTTGCTCTTGCGTATTGCATCCTCTAGCTTGACATTGCTCTTGTAGTATATGTTCCCAATCAGTCATGGTGTGTGTTGCCATCTATTCATGCCAAAATTTTTCATTTCCTGCACTTGTATTCATGCATTTCTACTAGTGTTCTTGTAGTAATGTTTTCCCATCTTTTTGGCTTTGTAGCCTCACTTCAAATGGATGGTAAGAGGAAAAGGGTTGTATCATCACAGACAAGCTCAGATGCAGCTTCTAGTCAAGTGAAAAAGACGAGGAGAAGCAAGGGTGCACAAGTTGTTAGCCCGCGCAGAGCTGTTTGCATGAGTCCACGTAAGCTGAGCTTAAGGACGAGTACACGGCTTAGTGGTTGGAAAAACCTGCCGGAATTTGGATCTATGTTGGAGGATCCTGTAGATGTTGATGCAGTTCCTCTTCAAACTTCGAGGAGTACAAGAAATGGGAAACGGAAAGGCAATGCATCTAGTCCTACCGTGTCAATTGAACTACTTTCTTCCGATGTCTCACCAGGTGTGTTCCTTATCTGTATCCTTGTTATTGTACCGTCTAGGTTTTATGGTGCTTTATGTTGTCCATACATGCTTGTTCAGATGTGACTGCTGCTACAAGGAAGGGCAAGAGGGCAATGAATGCGCCTCAATCTCGACGTGCTGTCGGTAAACGACCTAGTAAATCTCCACTAAGTCGTGTTGCAGATGTTAATGAGGGAATGAAGACTGGTCAGGTTCCTTCTATTCCTGTTGTTGTGGGCCCGGAAGGTGCCACTGGACGCTCTTTGGATGGACATGCTGCTCGTGCTGCTTCTGAAATTGGTTAGTATTAAGTATTTTTACCTTTGCACTCTGTTTAGCAGTATATTTCGCATTCTTGGTTAGTTGTACACATGTTTTACCATCCATATATCATCTTTAAACAGGCAAAACACCCCATGTTGACACCCATCCTATTAAGAAGCCTTTTATTCCTATATTTAATAGTCCTAGTATGCCTTCGATGAGATTGCTTGAGGATGAGGATGATTATGGAAACTTTATTGAAGATCCTAAACTGAGGCGCCCTTTTCCTACAGCTCCATCTGTGTCTTGCCCTCTTGAGAGAGTTAGATCAAATACTTTTCTTGGAGCGGGATCTTCTAAGGCAAGTGTTGCGGGTACTGATGTGCACCGACAAGTCAAACCTCTGGTAGTCTTTCTTTGCCATTTGATCGTACTCTTTGTATGCGAGTTATCCGATTGTGCACCTGGCTTAGTATCATTATCTAACAGGAAGCTTCAGGTGGTGGTGGTGGTGTTGGTGCTGCAACTCCCGTCGATCAACCTGTGCCTCTAGAAGTTATCTGTCCCACAGGAGCTAAGCTACCCACTGTATAACGGATTTCTCCAATCTTAGATGCATTTATAGTTTACAGTGCATTGTAACTACTATCTGGATGTTTGCTATTTGGATGTTTGCTGTGTTTGGAACACCTTTTGTGTGCTTGTAACTGCTTTTGGATCTTGTATGAGACACCTTTTGCAGATTGTAACACTTTTGTTCAAGTTTCGTGTGATTGGTACGTCTGTTTTCAGGAACTAGTGAATGGTGTTGTCCGACCGTATTACGAAACACGTCTATGAGTAACTTATTGACATGAACTACTTGTCCCTCCTCTTTCTCTGTATATTATTAACTTTGGTTCTTGTTTACTTGCTTTGCAGAGAGATACTGGATTTTCTACACCCTTGATAGGTGGTTCTTCTGCAAATTCTAGTGGCAGCAACTCAATGAGCGGCGAAGATTTGTTTCAGCCTTCCAGTACTAAATTTGCTCTTCAGCGCGCAAGGCGGCTTGCACAACCGAGTCATTACAAGCAGAGCCCATTTCATGTAGCCGTCCAGAAGATCAGAGTAACTAAGGAGGAATCTAACTTGTATCAAGTGGCTTTGCAGCTGGGTGCAGAAAGAGCATATAGTGTGTAAGTACCTGTATGGTTTTATTTCTTTCAGTCATGTTTTGCTAGTGTTTTCTGATGCACACTTCATATTGTCCTTCGTGTTGTAGTCTTGAGGTTGTCAACTTTACTGGTGTAAAGTTGCAGTTGGGTGCTCTTGTCTCTTTGAGTCCGGGATCAAATGTTAGCTATTTCGTTATCAATTCTCTGTGCCGTCTCATGTTCCTAAGGAAGCACCCTAAGGATACAAAGAAGCATTATTTCTTCTCGAAAGTTGGGGTTAGTTTACACAAACCATCCCTTATTTGTTGAATGAATCTCCATGTATGTCATTACTCATGTCAGTTTTGTTACTTAGGACTTCCTCATTGGCAACCATGGTTACAATGATGCCAATGCGACTCACCTTCGTGAGAATGCTCTGAAAAGTTTCCGTGGTGCTAACACAGCTGGCTGGTTGGGTACTCCTAATGGTCTCCTGGTAAGTATCTTAATCGCATTCTAGTAACCGTTGTTTCCTTCTTCCTTTTTTAATACATACTTGTCTTCCGGTTTTCCTAGATGTACTTCCCTATCTTCTATAATGGCGGTGGTATGCGTTGTCGTCGTCGTTGTTAACAGGAGATGGTTAGTGGTGTTGGATCCTTCTTTGCACGTGCTTGGGAATCGACAAAGCTTTCAAAAAGGCTCTCGAAGATGAATTTGTTAGTACCTTTCTAATTGCAGTTCGTTTAGTCTCTTGTCTTGTTCTAACTTAACATGAGATCCGTGTTGTCCTCCTTTCCTGTATTTCAGCGGCCACACCTTGAGGAGATCTGGAAAGAGGTGGTCCACATCGACTATGGATTGTATAATTTGAAGTCAAATATGACACTAATATGGTGATTTTGGATTGAGTATGTGAATTTCTTTTCACTTTGGTTGCATGATTTATATTCATCATGTTTGTTCGCCTCCTAGTTTGTAACTCTCCTTGTATACTTGCAGAAGTGTCAATGAGAGTGGAATCTGTGCAATGATGAGTCTTGAACACTTTGATCTTGGTGTCAACATGAAGGAGAAGTTTAGTCACACCGATGTTGGTCGTCTTCGTGTCAAGTACCTAAATGAGCTGCTGTTTTGCTCCGAGAATAATGCAAAAGCTGGTGCTTCCCAAGTTAGGCAGGTAGTATTAGCTGCGTAGCTACTGTTCTCAATTGGTTCCCTTCAATGTGAGTTCATATTGGATCTGATTATGTTTTTTCCTTTTTCAGGTGTATGAAAAAAAGTTTGGACAGCGTGCCTGATCGTAGCCCATGGTCTATGTGTTGAGTTAGGTCTCCTTGCTTAGGTTGTCAAGTATGTCGTGTGTCTATATCAATGCTGAGAGCATAATAAATGTAAAGAAGCTGGTTCATGTTATGTCTATGGTTGTTGCTACCGTGGTTGTAAAGTGGATGATAATATACTTTGGCTGGATGCTATGTTATAACTATTTTTAGCTATATACCTATTATGCTATTCTATATTACTATGCTTCTTTTCTTTTTGGTCAATACTTGTGAGCCTATCAGACTTGTTCTCTATGATTTTGATGAGCCCTAGACTAAGGCTTTTGGTGTGCTGTGGCTTAATCTGCATGGTGGAGGGACTTATTGAATTGGTCACTATGAGGTTAGCTTTGTAAACCTTTTGTTCTGAATAATCTGTTGTGATGTTATTATTCTCTAATTTTTTAAATCTCAATTCATGTTGTCCTTATCTTTTTTTGACAGGAACAGGTAAATTAGTTGGAATGCTGCAAACTATCTTTGTGAGATAAGTCACTTTTTTTTTCTTTAGTCACTTTTTATCTAGTCCCTCATTTTCTGTGTGATCATTTTCTTCTTGTGAGCTTATGATTTGTTCAAACAGAAGCTCAGTGTCCTCCTTGCATTGATATATAAACTCTTTCAAATAAGTAGCTTGACATTTGTGCAATCTCTGCAGATATTTGAAGGAGCATTGAGATAATACTTGAGGATTGATTTTGCTGGCTTCAGATCTAGTGAGTATTGCTAAAGCAAAAATGCTATTGCTACTGTTCTCATTTGTGTTGAAACAGAATCTTTTTGTAGAAGCACCATATTTCATGATTGCATATATATTACTAGTAATTTGCACATTACAAATACTGCAATTACAGTTTGTAACATGTGCAATATCTATTTATTATAAATACTTTTATCACTATTGTTTCTGAGATACTTTTGAAGCTCCAAATACCCCATGTACCTCCCCTACATTTCAGTTTTCCCATTACTTGTGTACTTGTTTTCCTGTTCCTTTCTGTGCAGTACCTAAAGAAGGACTTGGGTGGTCCAAAGGCATTCCCCCTTGGAATCCAGGAGATACATCAGTTCCTTGATCGCTTGTACATGTGAATGATTGGGATCCGGATGCTGATAGGTTAGTGAGCTTAGCACTCTCATCTTTATCATGTCCAGTTCTCAGAAATGTTTGGTCAGTCTTTGTATTAACAGACTGCTGATAAAAGAAATGCAATATGTCTACAGCCCTAATTTAGCTATCTGTTAACTATGAAAGTTCACCTTGCTGCTACTGCTTTCTTGCCCAAAGAAGATCTGAACCTGTCATTCTGTCTCATAGATTTCTGAATAACATTTCAGCTGTCATTTATTTCGAAAATTCAGTTCGGGTGCAAACATATAGGCACCATAATTTTGACATAATTCTGTAATTTTGACATAATCTACAGCCCTAATTTTGACTTAATAATTGCGATCCTCAATTATGAAAATTGCATGTTTCGAGCATTGTAATTTCAGTGCCGAGGATGTGTAATATGTCCTTTTTACTTGTTGGGGTTCACTATTAGTAAAAAATCATATTTCCTTACTACTTGTGTTGGGTGTGGACTGTCACGAGACACAATGTTAGTATCTGTTGCTTGGTTATGCTTGCCACTCGTGTATTAATGCTCTTGCAGCTAAGGAGCATGAAAAAAATATATGATTCGAGTGATCGTTAAGCGCCTTTGTTTGGGGTATGATTTTCACTTATCATGATTTGTGGTCTATGATGCATTTTTTTAGGAAGAGGACGCTGGTGATGGAAGAATAAGTGGTGGGTGTTGGATCCCCATCCTCTTTTGATTGTGCAAGGGCACAGCATGGTACAAGGCAAGGACAAGTTCAGGTTATGTCTCTTAGTTGTGGCTCTTACCTATCGTGACTCATATATTAAATATATGTGTTTAGCTTATACTTTAATTTATTTATTGCACGTTATACAAAGAGTAGATTGCATACTCTAATTTCGCAATTAGGGTTCTCAATTTGTGCAATCATTTTAATCATGTGCTAAGTACATGGAGTAAGAAATGCATAGTGGTCTGTCATTAAAGAATGTATTTTCCATATGTAAGTGCAATCCCACTTGCCATCATGTATAATCTGAAAACATCGTTTACAATTGAATTATGTTGCTGAGAATACTAAACTGCGGTTTGTTTTTGTTAAGATGCAGTAAATGCTTTTTACCTGTTTAGTATGTTATTATGCACACATTCATTTGGTAGGTTTACCTCATGTTCAGACAATCTGATACTAGTTTACCTGTTTTTGCAGTGAAGTCATTCCACAGGGATGACCCAAAGAAGGCTTGCCACCTCACTGTCTTCCTTGGCTACAAGGCTGGCATGACTCACATTGTCTGTGAGGTCGAGAAGCCTGGATCTAGTATGTCCATTCCCTTTCTTGTATGTTAAGAAACTGATTTGATCACCTTTGTCCAGTTTTTTGATAACTGATAAATTAATTGTGATATATACACCATGTCCAACCAGCAGTTCTAGTTTTTGTTTGTATTTCAAATCACTGAACTTTTAATGATAAACCACACAACTGTTTCTTAACAGGGTTATACACTTGCTCAAGACAGTTTTTCCTGTAACTGTTGTGTATATTTGATCTTCTGTAACTGCTGTTGTTACCATCATTGAGACACCTCTTGTTTTTGTTGGGCTTTTGGCATATGTGAAGACCCCTCGTGGCCTCCGCACGCTCAACACTGTTTTGGCTCAGCATCTTAGTGAATAAGTGAGGAGAAGGTTCTACAAGAACTGGTGCAAGAGCAAGAAGAAGGCTTTTCACCAAGTATGCTCTCAACTCTGAAACTGATGCTGGCAATAAGTCAATGTAGCTGCAGCTTGAGGAGTTGAAGAAATATGCTTCTGTTATCCGTGTCATTGCCCACACTCAGGTAAGAAGCCTAATTGTGCTCTGTTGCTCATTCATATTTGTAGGAACAAAGTAGATTAATGACTGATAATGCAATGTTCCATACTTAATGTGCTTGTTCTTGATGCTCTGAATATTTATCAGTCAGCTCCTTGACTTCTTGTTCCAGTATAGTCCAATGTTGTTACTTGTTTGTCTTAGTTTTGTTGTCCCTTGTGTTGAATAAAATTTGTTTGAAACAAGATCTCATAGTACAAAAACAGGGACCCTGCGATACAAGTCACGATAATAGAAAATGACATCGCTTGATTCCCCATATGAACCTCCCGCCGGAGGCGGATTGTGAAAGTAACACTTTCGCTTCGAGGCCGAGTGGGCCGTTAGGCCCTCGAGGGCGAGACGCGAAGGAGAATTTTGTTTTGTTTGTCCCTTGTAATGTCGCTTGTGCTTGCCTCTTGTTTATGTCTTTTTATTGTCCCTTGTTTTATTTGTTTATGTCCTTGTACTTGTGCCAACTTACTGTAGTGAAATGTAACACTGTATCACTCTCACCAAGAATTTGTGTACATTTGTGTAACACTAGTGCTTGTGCTAGTGCTTCTGGCAAATTTTTGTACATTAGTCCACTCTCAGGTGTATCACTGTATCGTTGACCCCTTGAGTGGTCCAGAATTATAGGTTGTTCAAGTGGAACTTTGATTGAGATGTGGCATGATCTTGCTCGTATCTTCTATGTTTAGTCTATGAATTGATAGACATGGATACGTTTTTTTGCCATACTGTATCCTTCCTCTTTCTCTTCCACATTCTACATGTTTCTTCAACTAATTTAGTTTAGCTTAGGAGATGTGCATTACTCAACTTCCATCAACCCCCATTGTTTGGCTCACGCTTGTGCCACTAATCTGCACGAGCAACACCTTGGCTCTCTTTGGGCTGCCACTAATCTGCAGGTCCCACTGCTGTTTGTTTCACCATATGGCTGACTGTTCCTCCTTACCAAACCTATGTTTTGCAGATTACTGATGGTAGAGCACGGAAGGAGAATCTAGACAAAGGCATTGGTGGGCATGGTATGGCATTGTAGTTCAATAGATTTGTCTAGATTTGTTGTTTTTCATTCGAATCAGCAACAATTATAAGCTTAATACAATTCTGAGTTCGACATCCAAATAGTAAAAGGTACCACATCATTCATAATTCTGGGTACAGGAATAATTTAAGGTAATGGTTTCAGCATCGTGCTCATTACATAAATGACATAAAATAGTTTTGGCCATGTCAACTTTGCTTCCATATTTCCATGCTCTACACTCATGCACTTGTGCTGGTTGTGTAGTCTTCCTTTGCTTTTGCCGTTGTTGTCTCCTTCCTCTTCTTCCTCAGGGGCTTTACTGGTGATCCTCCTAGAATTGAAAAATGCTTGTTAATCAATCATAAAATGCAGTTTTTTATCTCTTCATTAATTCTCTGTGATATAGAGTTATGTTACCTGTACTGTCAGTATCTTTTCCTTTCTTGTTCTTCTTCCTTTGTGCAGCCTCTATCTTCTTTTGAGCAGCAGCCATCTTTCTTTCTGCAGTGGCCTTCTTCTTCTCTTCAGCTGCCAATTTCTTCTTTTGTTTTTCTAGTTCCTTCATCCTATACTCCTCTATAGCATTCTTCATTCTCGTGGCTTTTGGTGGCCTGCCATGCCTTTTTTATCTTTATGCGGTTCATTGATATCAGATTCACTTTCTTCTTCCGGCTGTGCTTGTGCCATGCTTTCTCCGTCTTCATTGCCATGTGCCGGTGCCACACTTTGTCCATCTACAGCCCCTTGCTCTTGATTGTCTCCTTGACTGTGCTTTGGCCGGCTAAGAGTGTGTCTAGCTTCATATCTAGCTTGTTGAATTTTGCCATTAGGTACTTGCATCGCGATCTCGATCAGTGACCCTTTTTGAATTCAGTATTCTTTGACTTCCTTGATAGCACATTTAACCCGAGGATTGGGCTTGTTTGTATTGTTTCTTGTGGCTCTATTCGAACCTGTACCCTCATTGTCTTTTTTCTCCACCTATCTATGATATATTGTTCGGTATCTTGCTGATTTCCTTCTCAACTATTACTTTCGGGATATGGGAGCAGAGGATGCCATCTTTCTTTGAACTTTGCACAAATGCAGGTAAATTCTTCGTTCCCTCAAAGAAGGTGCGTAGTCACTTTATACTTCCTTACTCTGTGAACCTTTTGCACTTGGTTGCTCTTTGGCCGGACCTCAAATTCCTTCCCTTCTTCGGTTTCTTTGTAGTTTAGCCTTCTTTGTTGCCTTGAGTTTGGATCTCGAAACTTCTTAAAGATGTTTCATTTATGCAATTTGAGCAGGGCCTTTGTTCTATTGTGTAGCCAAAAATCCATTCAGATGGTGTCTTCTCATTCTGAAGTTATCCTCTTCCTTTTTCTCGCCGTGTTGATTTGTTGAAGTACACGGTCATACTCCTTGATGAAGCTCATTGCACCGTAGGTTGGCCCAACATTGTCCTTCATTCTAGAGTTCATGGACTCACTTACGGATGTGGTATGGATAAAGGGGAAGAAATCGTTTTTTGTAGTACACAGGAATGAATCTATGCCTCATCTCCCACATCTTTGTGAAATACTTGTTGCTCTCAAGCTTCTTGTCCTCAATCATCTTCAGCCACAGATTCTCAAACTCATCGACTTCCACACAATTGTTGACGATATCTTCGAAATCTTCATACAAGCCTTTCTCTTTCGCAAACACCTTCTGATTTCTGGTATAGCACTTTGACTTGATGTGGAAGAGGCAATTCCTATGCCTTGTGTTGATGAACACTTTCTCAATTGCGGCTTTCATGGCTTTGTCTTGGTGCGTAATGATTGACACGGGATGTTTGCCTCCCATTGCTTCGGGGAATGATTCAAGACCCACTGGAATGTTTTGATTGTTTGATCATGGAGGAAGGCGCATCCAAACAAGCAACTTTGTCCATGTCCAGTTATGCCGACGAATGGGGAGAATGGTAAGTTGTACCGGTTAGTCATAAATGTCGTGTCAAAGCTAACACACTCACCAAATTCTGCATAGTACTTCTTGCACGAACCATCGTCCCAAAATAAGTTTCTCACTGTTTTCCTCATCAAGGTCAAACTTGTAGAAGAACTGGCGTCTTCTCTTTGCCTTCTTTTTGAAGTAATCCGTAAACCGGTCATGTCGAGCCTTTGATTTCTCTGTTGATCTTAGTTACGTAATTGCTGATGTCTTTCTTCTTCATTGGTAGAGCTGTCACCCCACCTCTAAGAGAGGACAAGATGCTAACCATCTGGCGGGTTGGGATGTTGTTGTCATTTAGGGTTCTGATTAGGGCTTTTTCCATATCAGTCATGTACTTGTGACCGGAGAAGAGTGCATCTCTGGTTCCAGGACTGAGGTTGTGGTTGTGGTCCAAATCTACATTCTTGACCACCCATTTCTTTGGAGCTTCCTCTTTGATCATTGCAACACACTGGCAGCCTGTTTTCTCTATGACATTTGTCTTCCTTGGCTTCACTATCTTCTTCCCAATAGCCTTGTCAACCTGAGCTTCTTGTTCATTTGTTGTTTTCTTTTTCCTTGGCTTCCCGGAGCGGTAGCACCTCAGCTCAAACTTATATATGTCCTTCTTATCTTTCTTGGTGCTAGTGCTTCTGAACGTGTGCTTGATTGCGAATTTGAATCCAGCAAGCCAAGCATAGAAGCGAAAGAAATGCTCTGCCTTTTCCCTGCTCTCAAACTCCATGCCGACTTGCGGGGTGTAAACGCTGTCTATGGAAGCATTGTTGCCTTCAGCTGCTGCAATCTGCTCAGCCACAATGAATTCATCAACCTCTTGTTCTGTAAGTAGTTGGCTGCCCTGTACATCCTCATCTTCCTCTGTTATTGCTGATCCAAGCCCTGTAGTTGTCGACTCTGATGGCATATTGCTGCTCAAGCCATTTCTGGATGTGTCTTGTTCATTATCCTGATGATGTCGTTGTTCCTGTACATATAGTAGCAGTAATATAAGTTTGATAGCAATACAATTCTTGTATTATAAATGTTTGCTTCTGTTATTGTACAATGAATTAGATTAAGGCACCATTTTAACTTTTGTATATGTACCTCTTCAACTTGCATGGTATTGAATACATCAGTTTGCCAATCGTCATCTTCATTTTCAGGTGCATCGTCATCATCATTGACGCTTGGCATTGGTCTGTCAACCTGAAAAGAAAGTTTGATCAAAAGTTAAGTAAATTGGCTTTATATTGTCAGCTAGTACATATTCTGTAACTTGTTTTGAGAGTGCCTCTGTGTACCTGATTATGAATTTCTGACCCTGCGATGGACCAATCAGTTATGGGTCCAAAGATCCTATCGAGTTCAGCCATATCATTTGTAGTTAGCATATGTGTTAATGTTCCTGGCATTGCTTGTTGTTCCTGCACAGTTTATAATGTAGAATTTTTCATTATACCACTGCTATAATGTTCAAGTTAGAGCATTGCACAGTTTATTCTTTTTCCTTACCTGTTTGTATGTGTTTGATAGGTCCACATCAAATCCAGCGAGATGAAAGTTGTGCTGTGTGTTTGAACTCCAATTTGTGTATGGGACCTGCAGTAGATGATGTACATGACTTTTGCAATTCCAAAGGTAAGTAGCCAGTCAAATTTTCTGTACCTCATAAGGTGCTGACTGCACTGTTCTCATTGCTTGAGTTGCAGTCGAGTGAGCTGACATTGGATAATCATCAAATCGACTTGTTGTCATGTACATAGAACTCTGTTTGATTAAGGAAAAATAACCACATAACAGTTTCTATAAGTCTTGTGTCACTTGAAAGTACAAACTAGGGAAGTAGACATAACAGGCCATTGTAATATGTTGTTTACCTCATCCATTCGATCCAACTGGACCTGCCCTTGTCTTGGCTGAATTATGTAATCATATGGATGTTGCCATGTGTTCATACCATCTGGATTTGCTTGATCAAACCCTGGATATGAGTTCCCACTTGCACCCTCAGTGTTGCTATCCATAGCCCTAGTCTTGTGAATCTGTTATTGCATATATGCATAGAAATCTGTTAGTTGTCCTTGGTTAGTACAAATCTGATATATCTCATTATGCATATAAATATAGCAAATTGTTAATTTGTCATCTATGTAATTCTAAAATGTGCTATCTGTGCTCGTGGTACGTGGCTCCGGCTCATATTAATAAATCACTTCCTAGTCATCTTAGTTAAGTAAATTGGTTATTACAATGTGGTGGTGTGTGTCCTCTCATTTGTGTTGTGGCAATCTTGTGATCAAATCTCTTTGGAGAGTTTGAAGATGTCCATCGAGTCCAGTACCATTGAGGCAATGTATGTTTTGGATAATTCAGGTGTGGAGGAACTCACTTGGAAGGTCTTGGGAGGCTAATCTAGATGTGTATGTCACTCACTTGTCTTTGGCTGATTTTTGTGTTGCAGCTACACTTAGGAGTAGTATGTGCACTCGATGGATTTTCACTGATTCTGTGGTATTAGGCTTTGCATGGAAGGCTGAAAGAGGATGATGCAAGGAAGTATTTCCAGCAGCTCATCAACGCTGTCGATTACTTTCATAGCAGAGGCGTCTACCACTGTGATCTCAAAGGTGAGTGCTGCTTATTTGTTTGATTCCTTTGTTTAATAAAATAAACCATGCTTGCGACATCGGTGCGGGACTGAACCTGAATCAGTCCATCCGAAACATCTACTACTACTACTACAAGTGACAAGCTTACAGGCATCACAAAACTGGATCGAGTAGAAGAGGAGATGCTTGAGAGATGAGGATCTGTATTTCTTACCTTGGGGAGCAGAAATTGTAGGTGAGTTTTGCCTCCTTTTCCTTGGATCTGCTTCTCTAGATCTACTTGTTCTTCCATGGATCTTTCCTGGGGTTTTGTCCCCTTTGCTCGTGAGGAGAGCAGAGCTCTTCCCCCACGAGCAGATCTTTTGGATCTGTTGTTTGTCTGGCTTTGCTTGTTCTTCAAGAAGCTGCCCCTTCTATAGGATACCTGCTTGTCTGGCTTTGCCTGATCGTGTGGCAATGTGTTTCTAACATGGGCTTTTTTTTTCCTATCTAGGTTATGGGCCTTGTTGTATAACATTTGCCTGAACAAAGTTTCATTGACTTAGCTTTTGGGTTTGTCTTGTTTCATTGACTTAGCTTTTTGGGCTTGTACAGAATACTACAAAGTTGGAAGCAACTGAACAAGCCCAATAAAGAAGAGATTAGGCTGGGCTGTGTAATTCGTGTGCTATTATGAAAACAAACACACGTTTTTTTTTGTTTGTGTGGCTGTGTACTTTTGTGTGTAAAGAAGGAAAGGAACACACGCTTTTTTCTGTCTTGTAAATTCGTGTGTTTCTTAGCCATGTGACACATGATTTTGTCAAAGCAAATTCGTGTGTAAAAACTGATACAAACACATGGTACCTTTTCTTTGTTGGATTCGTGTGTTGTTTTTTTTTCCTAAAAACACACGTGTGGTACATCCCCCCAAAACACATGGGTGTCAGGTAGACAAGCCCGAATAGAATCATTCGATCAGTTGTTTTCTGTTCGTGCAAAAGATCGATGAATATGTCTTCCTGCACTGCAAGTAGTCCGGACTAGCACTTTAACATCTCCCTGTCGATGTCCACTAGGTCGATTTGATAAAATAATATCGTTTTCCCCTTCGTGAAGAGCGACAAAATTTAGACCTATGCCCAGTCTCAATGAAAAGTTTCACCTCCCGATTTTCAAAAACATGAAACTTTGATATGAAATAGGGCTCTCTCTCAATGCGTATGCACACTTTCATAGACTATTTTTAGACTTATGGGTCCCACAATCTCTCCCTTTTTCTCTCTTCCCGCATGGAGCAACAACACACGGATGAAACGAGCAGAGGTTCTCAATGCGAGTTTCATACTGGTTTCATAGGCGTTGAAAATAACGCTAGAGAGTTTCACCAAGATGAAACTTTTCTCTTCTCTCTCCTCAATTTCATGCAAAAGCTGATGTGGCACCCTATTAAATATGCATGAAACCTCATTGAAACGGCCTTAGGCATATCGGTTCTAGATTCTCTTTCTTTTATAAATAAACCAAGCGACAAATACAGAAAGTTCATATAACACGTAGCTCAGTTGGTGAGCACTCCCGGTTGGGAGGCCACCGGTCATGAGCTCAAGTCCTTTTTGACCGAACGATTAGGTGGAGTCCCCGACCTCTCTTTTTTTTTAATTAAATGAAAGAATGGGTATAGGCATTAATTACAAGGCAACAAGGCCCAAAAAGAAAAAGGATGACCGTGTGTAGCTGTAGGACTATTTGTATACAAGTGGTGTGCGTGCGTGCGTAAGTGTGCGTGTATGTATAAACAGATACTACAACTGTACCCAAATGAGAGGCATCACAAAACAAAAAAAAAAAACACGCAACTACCGATTCTATTTAAGTACGTTGAAATAGACTCACTTGTTCAGTACTCACCTGCTCAGTACGTATGTAGGGGCCAAGGCCCTTCCTTGTTTCATAAAAAAAAAGCAAACTTGTTCAATATATTCTTTTTTAGGTGATTTTCCTCCTCTTTAGAATCTCTGCCGTCTGTCCGGTCTTTCGGAGGTGCTCATAAGGGTAGGATTTGCATACGTGTGTTCATAGGAGTGAGTGTGCGTGCGTGTTATGAACGTGTGCGTTGTACTTTGTAATTTTAAAAAATTCTAAATAATTAAAATGAAGTATATTTATATTTTTTTGAGCGTTGGTATAGATTCATGTGACTAAAGTAATAATAATAAAAACGACGCAAGCCGGCTAACCACCCTTGCAGTGACGGAGCTGGGGGTGGCTGGGGGCGGCCACCCCAACAAAAAAAATCAAGTATACCAACTAGGTATTTGTTTTTGTATTTCTACTCCCCTCCATCCATATATATCTACGTCATTATTCCCCTCGTCACGCTGATGACCAAGGGCGCCGCGCACAAGAAAAATCGCATTAACTAAACGTAATTATCGCTTGGCGCTCGTGGTCGGTTTAGATTCTAATGAAATTTCCGTTTCACGCCCGTATCCCGTGGCGCCGTTTCCCTCTACGCGCCAGCGCGCTTCGGCGCTTTCTTGTGATCGGACTTAACGCGCTCGACGCCCACCAAGCGCTTCGTAGCCTTCTTTCCCGCGCCAACACCCTCACAAGTTCGACGGTCATAGCGAAAAATTTGACGGCCGAAAATTTGAAAGTCAAAATTTTGACCGGGGAAAAAATCCAGTAGCGCCAATACTCATTGAAGTTTTGAGTTTTCGCGGTCTATATAAAACACCGAGGTCTCGGTTTGCATCCATTGTCACGATAGGCTGCTCTCCAGTAGATGCATCTAGCTTACTCTGATGAAACTGAACACGAGCTTGAGAGTATGATGGCCCTTTCATTCATTCACCAGCTTACTCGATGAAACTGAACTTCGACATGTTTTCTTTCGTTCGTCTTCAGTAACTGTTGCACATGATCTTCTTTCATTCATGGCCCTTTGCTGCTGTTTTAGGCGAGCTAGGTGACGACCCGATGACATGGAAGGCGACCGCCCGAGCTGCTGCCATTGAACGACGAAACCGATGACAACGGCCCTGCTGCTGCATGGAGAGTAGGGCACGAGTAGCATCAATCTCTTCGTCGGCTTCGTCCTCGGTGGCGCTTCCTCCATGGTGCTCCATGCAGCTGATGAAGAGGTACGGTGGAATCTGAGTGGCTACGGCGTGGCGGCTACGGCGCGCAGGCATGAGCGGCTACGGCGGGCGGGCCGCGATGGTGAAGGAGATGGAGGCCTAACGGAAGGAGTCCGGCGCCGTTTATGTACGCGCGGGCGAGCACGCGCTGCATCGAACCCGAGGCGTCGCGAGTGCTTCGTATACCAGCAGGCAGCGTGGTCCCTCATTCATACGACGAAGATTTTTGGAAAAACAGATTTTGGAGAGGCGCTGAAGATTCTTGGATGGAGGGAGTATTACATAATTATTACTACAACTACAATTATGGCTAGCTATGCTTATACGAACAATGAAAAATTGTGGGAATTGTAAAATTCTAAAATCGATGAATATTTATTTGCCCCCTTTTTATTTTCTCGCCAGCTTGGCCACTGCACTGGCTCTGTGTGCCGGCTGCGGGCTCTTCCCCACCTGGTTGCAAGTTGATTTGTCTGAAGCTTTATATTTTTTAATCTCCGGAATATCTATGGAAGAAGCTTTCTACTTTCTTGAAACTTTCTCCAAACTCACTTGGCTTTGAAGTTGCCCTATGAAATTGTTGGCACTTTCATGAAACTCTAAAATTTTTGCCCGATATATGAAAAATTGCCAAAACATCAGCACTCTTAAAACCTCAGATTTATTACTCTGTTGATTTTGCACCTATAAATTAGTACTCTCTGTTCTATACTATTGAGATATCGAAGTTTCAGTTACATTTGATTTTGATTTTAGAGCTAAGTATTAGGTCCCATAATAAGATGGTGTAGCATCTTTCTGCATAATGAGTTTTTTTTAGAGAACATACTGTATACCGTTAAATCTGTAACACTAGTGCCTGAATTTCATATCGTATTCGGTATGACTTAACTCATGGTCACAGCCTCATAGGGAGTTTTGATTCAGATACTGAAATTATAGGTTACACTCGAATTTACATTGTGGAAAGTGGAAAGTTAGTATTCATCGTCATGTAGATGCCTTTGTTCAGCTACGCATTATAATTTCCTACCAGTGGGTCGTGCAGTCGTGCTCGGCATAGGTTATTATTGAAATCGGGAATTTGGGGAAGGTTCTGGCAGGGCTGTAGAGTCCAGCCCCCACACTCTATTCTTATCTTCTTGTTCTTTTACATATGAGCCCTTTTACATTTTACATTTTACAATTTACACCAACACTCCCCTCAAAGATGGGCTAAAGATGTCTATCATGCCCATCTTGTTACAACTTAACTCATTTTCACTAGGTCCTAAACCCTTTGTGAAACAATCCGCTAATTGACTACGTGATTTTACATAACCTAGCTTTAGGATCCCACTATCTAGCTTCTCCTTGATGAAGAATCTATCAATCTCAACATGCTTAGTGCGATCAAAACTGGACCGGATTATTCGCAATATTGATCGCGAGCAACATTGTCACAATGAAGCATCATGGTCTCATTTCTCAACACCCGCAGCTCCTTTAGCAAGCCTTTCAAACATAACATTTCACACAAGCCTAAAGCCATTGCCCTATACTGCGCCTCTGCAGTGAGACCCGGCGCCCTGGCCCGCTTGCTTCTTGCTACGCCATGAAACAAGATTGCCTCCCACAAACACACAATAACCGGATGTAGATCTCCTATCATCCCTACAGACTTGCCCAATCTGCATCACAATACCCTTCCAAATTTAGGTGTCCATTCTTCCTAAACCATATCCCTCTCCCGGGGAGTTCCCTTTAGGTACCTCAAAATTCTATAGACTATCTCCATATGTTCTGTCCTTGGGTCATGCATATACCTGCTTACTACACTCACTGCATAGGAAATATCAGGTCTCGTATGGCATAAATATATCAACCTCCCGACCAATCTTTGATATCTTTCTTTGTTGACAAGATCTCCAGACTGGGCACAAATTTGATGATTTTTGTCAATAGGAGTACTACATGGTCGACATCCAATCATTCGGTTTACGCCAACAAATCCGGGACATATTTCCTCCGAGAGATGACAATTCCCTTGGGTGATCTAGCAAACTCAATCCCAAGAAAATACCGAAGTGGTCCTAGATCTTTCACCTCAAAGGCTCTTCCCAAATTTTCCTTCAAACATTTGATTTCCTCCTCCTCATCTCCAGTAATCACTATGTCATCCACATATACTGCCATAATGGTGATAAATGTCCCTCTATGCTTATAGAAGACTGTATGATCACCATTGCATTGAATGTATCCCATGTAACAAACTGCCCTCCTAAACCTGTCAAACCACGCCCGGGGTGACTGCTTTAATCCATATAGTGACTTCTTAAGTCCGCACACCTTCCCAACAGTTTGACTATTTGCAAACCCGGTGGGATTTCCATGTAAACCTCTCCAATAGATCTCCATGAAGAAATGCATTCTTCACATCCATTTGATGAAGAGGCCAACCAAAGTTAACTACACAAGAGATTAGGGTCCTAACGGTACCCATCTTTGCCCACAGAGCAAAGGTCTCATCATAATCAATGCCATATGTTTGACTATACCCTTTTTGCAACCAGCCTTGCCTTATATCTATCCACCTCTCCTTTTGGGTTTTGCTTCACGGTGAAGACCCACTTACAGCCTGACTCTTTTCCCTTTTGGAAGTGGAACCGGTTCCCATGTCTTGTTCTTTTGAAGAGCATGCATCTCTTCTTCCATTGTCGCCTTCCACTTAGGGTCCTGCTTTGCACACTTCGGTCCCTTGGAATAGGCAGCATTTGTAAAGATGCAACAAATGCTCTATATGCGGATGAAAGACGAGTATGAGAGGAAATTAGCAATGTCATGATCGTACTAGGACACTCAAAACCATAACGAGCGGGGAGGTTTTCCAAAGTTAGATCTAGTATCTCTGTTGTGCAAGAGATAACTCTACATCTCGGGGAGTAGGAGAGACATTACCGGGTGACCTAGATTGGGTCGAGGAGCTCACGGAGAGAGGTCCGAGGAGAGACTTGGGACTGGAGAGACGGACTCATGTGGCCGTGATGCACTCACTTGCTCCCCCTGACTCCTAACTTGCTCCCCCTGACTCCTGAACCTCTTCCTTCGATACCCTTGCTCCTTGGCAAATCTTTTATCAATCTCTGTCCCAAGCAATCACCTTTTCAGCGCCCTTAGCAATCGGCTCTTCATTTTCACCATCAATCATCTCTACATTCTCAACCACCTCTTCATTCTCATGGCCATCACTTCATATATCTGCGGCGTTATCTGATTCACCACCTCTTTGGTCTTAGACACACCCACTTGGACACGAGATAGTGCCAACAATTACTTCCCTTTGAGCATCTCCTTCTCCTTCATTCTCATTCTGCACACTACCACTCTCCCCCCTCTCTTTTGTCACCCTTGTTGGTGAAGAGAATTCCTCCAACAACGGATCAAGATCCCATGGTCTTGTGTAATATGGTTCAAATTCACGAAATGTCACATCCATACTCACGAAGAGTTTCTTTCCAATGGGGTCCCAACACTTGTAGCCCTTTTTGTGTAGAGGAATATCCAAATTTAAAAACACACTTTACTTTGCTCGAGGGTCTAACTTGCCAACTGAAGGTCTATGGTCACGATAAAGCAAACACAACCAAACACCTTTGGGGGTACCTTGAATTCTTGTTGTCCTAATAATAGTTCAGTCGGGGACTTCATTCCAAGAACCCTAGATGGCATACGATTAATTAAGTATGCTGCTGTCAACACTGCCTCACTCCAGAGATACTTAGGCACATTCATTTGAAACATCAATGATCTTGCCACCTCCAACAAATGTCTATTTTTTCTTTCAGCTATACCATTTTGTGCTGGGGTATTAGGACATGTGGTTTGATGGAGAATGCCATGACTCTACAGATATGCTACAAAGTCATTATTCACATATTCCTTTCCATTATCGGTGCGGATAATTTTAATCCACGGCATTAAAGCGATTGACAACCAGATTATGGAAGTCTTGGAAACATCGGAGAACCTCATGCTTACCCCTAAGCAAGTAGACCCATGTCATACGAGTATGGCAGTCAATAAAAGTGACAAACCACTTAAACCCACTTAATGATGTAACTGAGCAGGGACCCCAAACATCAGAATGTATCATCATAAAAGGTTCACAACTACGAAGGCCAATACTAGAATAGGTTGACCTTGTATGTTTCCCAAGTTCACAGGCATCACACACAAGTTGGTTTCTGTCCACACCCTTAAATACATCAGGATACAATTTATTTAAGCTTTCAAAAGGTATATGTCTTAGGCAATGAAGCAAGATGATCTCCCTCTTTTGTGCTTCAATAGGCTGCGCCAATCTTGACTCCCCCGGTGAATATACCACAGCCCATTACTCGACTCCAGTCCCAATCACTCTCCCCGTCCTCTTCTCCTGAAAAATGCAAGAATTTTTATCAAATGTAACAGTGCATTTGAATTGATCAACAAGAGAGCTAACAGAAAGGAGATTGACTGGGAAGGATGGGACATGCAAAACGAGATGATATGCAAAAGAGACGGAGTGCAATCTACAAACCCTACACCATGAATGGGTTGGGAGGTGCCATCAGCGGTTTGAATAGTCTCAGAATGGGCATGTGGAGTGTATGCTTTAAATAAATTAGATATGCCTGTGACATGCTTGGAAGCACCTGAATCGATGACCCATTCTATGTTATGCCTATATGTGGATGCAAGTGCCTGTGCCTGAGTACCTTTGCCCAAGTGGGCATAGTTGGCAAAGTTACCAAAGTGATTTGGAGGTGGCAAACACGTAACCAGTGAAGTGGATTTGGAGGTCTCGGATGCTTTAATCTTACGCCATTGTTCCCCTTCGCTTAACTTGTTCCCAGTCAAGACAAGAGAGGAACATCCCCGTAGAACAATACTGACTTGAGAACCACTCTCTATGGTAGCAACATTAGCTAGAGAACCACCACGGCCTCTGCCACGACCCCCAGCACGACCTCCTCCACGACCAACACGTCCACCTCCTCGATCACCACGACCACCACCACGGCCTCCACGAGTTCCACTCCTACCACCATAGTTTCTATGAAGAGGACAATTATAGCTTAAGTGTCCCGTCTCACCGCAATTGAAGCACCCCTTCTCTGCCACTGTAGTGTAGGCCGACTTTACAGGATTATTACCGCTCATCATCCTTAGTCTGCTCTCCTCAGTGACCATGGCTGACACCGCCTCCTCTATGGTAGGCAAACTCTCCTAGTGACAAAAGGCAGCCCTCCTGCTCTCAAACTCAGGATCCAGGTTCCTAAGACAATGAGTCACTCTCCGATCCTCTATCCATTTCTGAATATCTTGGGCATCCTGTGGATCTCTCATTCGAAGTGGAGCATAGTGGTCCGGCTCTCCCCACAAGCTTTGCAACTCACTAGCATATTGCTCCCACCGGGTAAGCCCGCTTGTTTCACTTTGCATCAACCTTGTTTTGAATTTCCATCATCACCATCACATTCCCCGCTTGGAATACGTGTTACTCGAGTCTTCCATATTTGCGCTGCATTTCGCATTCTCTCCACTCTTTTGGAAAAAGCAGGCGGTGACATGGACCCCAATAGCCACGCCACTATGGTAGAGTTTGTTGTATGCCAAACTCTCCACTCAGGACTAAGCTTATTAGTTGGCTCAACACAATCCTCCGATAGATAGTGCTCTACTCCCTTTCCTCCTAGGATCACCTCCACTCTTCTAGCCCAACTCAAATAATTTTTACTTCCCTCAAGCTTCACATCATTTGGCATGAGCTCTAATTTGAGTTCACGCGTCTCCCTAGGACCAATCAGACCCATCTCTAAAATCCCTTAATCATTGACTTCATTTCATCTTTAAACTCACTCTTGGTAATTGGCAGATCACCACCATCCTTGCCACCACTTCCTTGCTCACCTGCTGCCTTTCTTGCAGCCTCTTCCGCATTCTTCTTTTCCTCCTCTGTATCCATGTTCCCTCAGCAAATTGACACCTACACAAGCAGCTCAACACCAGAATCCGGTCTTACACAGCCAGCAAATAGCAACACCCTCTCTTTTTCTTCCCCTTTTTTCAACAACTCCTCTGCTCACGAGCAGCTTGCTCCTCTCCTCAAATGAAGCACAACAGCATCCATACCTTCCTCACCTCAAATCAAATCAGCACAGAGAAACAGTACCTTCTTCCATTCACGAGTAGCACAGCAGCGCACACACACAGCAGCTTCTCTTCTTTTTTTTTCACGCACGAAGGAGTAACGCACAGCCCAGCACAAGCCTGGCACCCGCACAGTCTGCAGGCTCAGCTCCGCGTCCGTACGCGTCCGTACGCGCGCGTCGGCACCCACGCACTCGCGATTTCCTGCCCGCGCCGGCTCCTCCACGCGGCCGCCTCCTGCCCGAGCCTCCGCACGGTCGGGCTCCTGCTTCCGCGCAGCCTGCACACGGCAAGCTCCGCCTGCCCACGCCGCCTTCTCCACGCGGCCGAGCGTCCGCGCGGCCTCCTGCTGCCCGCACGGCCTTCTCCGGCGCTTCTTCTCCTCGCGCGGTCACCACCTGCCACTCCACGCCGGCGTTCAACCCCGCACGCCGCCGCCGCTCCAGGTGCACGAAACCGTTGGGGAAGGTTCTGGCAGGGCTGTAGAGTCCAGCCCCACACTCTATTCTTATATATTTTACATTTTACAATTTACACCAACAATTATGATGTGGCCCTATTGGGTCAAGCAGGGGTTTAGGCGGGTTTCTCGGTTGGTTTGACACTTTGACTTAGGTTTCTTCTCAGAGTAAACACAGTGGGGTCGTTGTTCCCCACAGGTGAGCTTTTTTAATATCTAAAACTGCAAGTAAGAATAGTAACATTATTTGTCCTTGCTGTGCAGGCAATCAACCACTCGTAGAATTCCTCTCCCTTTATTGGTTTGTGCATGGATTATCCAGGGGCCAATCTCAGAGATTTCCTTCAAA